>CM022880.1:29434345-29458348 GCA_012654025.1 Pachypsylla venusta
CATGGATGCCTTGGAAGTATTCTTTCCAAGTTCTCCTAACCATAGGGGACACAGGAAGAATATAATGCAGTAACTTCTTTTTGCTTTCTGCATGGTTGATAGAAAGGATATCGTTTCCGACCCTGCACTTAGTCGCCTTTTATACGACTGGCATGGACTTGGGTGCCTTGGAACTATTCTTTTTAAGTCCCCCTATTGACAGGGGAATATAATAACTTATTGAAATAAATACATCATACAATTTATGTTAATAAGTCCTTTCATATAAAATATATTTAAAGGTTTTCATTTAAGGAAATATGCCGCCGCCCCCCCCTCAAACGGAGGGCCAATCTATAGCCCTTAAATAAGAAATGCGTCTTTATTTCGCAGAAACACAAGCGAAATTTCAGATTTTTATCTTATACCGTTCGTTATATTCAAGAAAAAAAGTTGTTAGCTTCCCTGACTGCACAATTACTGGAAACGTTCAAAATTTTCCTGGAAACGCATACAGATGTTCAATCATTATAATATTACTTCATTAAACGTAAATATTTGGCTGTAGTAGGCTCATTCTACAAATTAAAAGACTAATCCATGCCTTTTTTTTGAGGCCAAGGCCCTCCCCGGACCCCGGCCTGTATCACCTTAAATTGAGGTGGGTCTTTTCTCCTTATTTTCCTTTCATTTCTATAATATTTAAGTGAGTAAGTGTTGTGCGGAACATCGAAATTCGTCGGAGCTTTTAGGNTCGAACTTTGAAAGCTCGTGGAGGCTAAAGTCACCCACAAAACTTGCCAGACAAAGACTTTTATGCACCTATACAGTGAGCTCTTCTGTATCTGCTATGTGATCCTTCTGCTGCTTATGAGGTAGGACAAGCCAGGATAGCTCCCGGACTATTATTATATCATTGGTAGTTTGGAACGATGGGGGACAAAAACTCCAAATTCCACGCGTACATGTTGTAGAGGAGTCAAGAATCACATTTCTAACACATCGCGTGCAAAAAGTTCTGTTTCTTTCAGTTGTTTTTCAATCAAGCAAATCAACCTCAGGGTCTAATAATTTATTATTGTCAGCAAACCATCGGGCTGAAATTTTAGATGTTTTCAATGTCCGTGTGACTGTCTATATTGTGTCTGTCATTTATTTTTCCAAGCACAAACCACGAAGCTTTGTTTTAAATCCAATCTACTAGGAGTTTATATTGTCACTCTTCTTTCACTCTTGAATCCAGCCTAAAAGGAAAGCGGTAAGTGCTAGAAATTTCCCTACGTATGACTATTTTTTGATGGAACACGCCACAAAACTTTGTTTCTAAACATATCCCTTTTAATCAAAGAACACGGCAAGATACTTCAATTATAACTTGATCTACCGTTGATGCTTTCCACTTTTGGGCTTAAAATTTAGTATTTATGTCAATGATAAGTATAGTTATAGTTAGTGACTCAATAGAGAACAAGTAATATGAGTTACAAGCAATTTATCTTCTGAAAGTTTTTTTTTTCAAATTTTAAAGCAATTCTTTGTTAAAATCGATTCAGTTTAAATAAACATTTAGATTTTCCAGCCTTGGGGGGGGGCGGTCGCTCCCTCTCTATCCGCCCCCGCACGGAAGTATGAAACTAGTCAGCTCTTTTTTTTTTTTTTTTTTTTTTAAATTTGGCTTAACGTCTCTTTAACATCTATTGGTCGTTCAAGACGGTTGTTTCACTCTCCATTTGCTGGAAACTTGCAAACCAGCTACCCAGATTGTACTCACCCAGCCTGGGCTGGGCAGGAAAAATAGCCAGCGTCACGAGGCGCGAACCCACGGGGACAAATTCGCTGGACGTTGCTTAACTTCAGTGATCTAATGGGAACTGGTGTATTCAACGTGACATAGACGCTGGCTAAAGTCAACTCTAATTAACAATTAGTTCTAATTTAACTTCTATAGTCAAGAAAATATTTTTTGTGTCTTAATATGAATAAAAAATAGCCCGTTCGTCGGCCGTGATTTTGGAACAACCTTGGATGTTAAAGAATAACCATCTGGAATAACCTTGGATGTTAAAGAAACATTAAGCAAAAACAACAACATGAATTAACATTTATCGTCATCCCGACGAGGCTGAATATAACTTATCAACGATAGACATCTATACAGGACAAGTCCAAACTAATGGAAAGATGTTACAGAGACGTTAAGCCAAAGCAAAAAAAAAAAAAAAAAAAAAAAAAAAAAAAAAAAAAAAAAAAAAAAAAAAAAACTTTATCAGTAACATAGCAGGAAGGGTAAAGAAAGAGTCGTCTTCTCCCCCTTTCCTAAAGAATCTCTGCACTTTGTCAATTGCAATTTTTGCACAAAACAGCTTAGTCATCAAGGACTAGCAAGCTTTCTAAACAACGAGTATTCCGTAAAAACTATTTTACTATCGTAAAATAAAAATCCCAGAGAAAAAATATACATTTTCTTAAAGCTTCTATGCGAGAGGTTTGGAAAAGATAAAGTTTTCTGAATATTTTATATTTCTTATTCGTACTTTCATTTGCGTTGACATTTTTACGAAAATTACGTGCGAAAAAGAGAGACTGCATGTTCACCAGCAAAGAAACAATCCTCTGGAATGGGGAATAGAAAAGGAAAATATCGGGAACAAAGAGAGACTGTACACAGGCAAAGAAACGAGCCTTTGGAATGGGGAATAGAAAAGGAAAATATCGGGAACAAAGAGAGACTGTACACCAGCAAAGAATCGAGCCTTTAGAATGGGGAATAAAAAAGGAAAATATCGGGAACAAAGAGAGACTGTACACCAGCAAAGAATCGAGCCTTTGGAATTGGGAATAGAAAAGGAAAATATCGGGAACAAAGAGAGACTGTACACCAGCAAAGAATCGAGCCTTTGGAATGGGGAATAGAAAAGGAAAATATCGGGAACAAAGAGAGACTGTACACAGAAAAAGAAACGAGCCTTTGGAATGGGCAATAGAAAAGGAAAATATCGGGAACAAAGAGAAATTGTACACCGGCAAAGAATCGAGCCTTTGGAATGGGGATTAGAAAAGGAAAATATCGGGAACAAAGAGAGACTGTACACCAGCAAAGAATCGAGCCTTTGGAATGGGGAATAGAAAAGGAAAATATCGGGAAGAGAATGTCTCAAAAAAGGGAGCTGAATATTTTGAACGGTTTTAAATTTCGAAAATCGGTAAAACAAATGTTTTTTATTTCCGAACTTTTTCAAGAGGTATTTTTTTACATATTCAGGGGAGGACACAGGGGTCTACTTTGAAATTTTATAAGGAACCACTCCTTTTGTAAAATATATTCAGAACGCTCACAGATCTGTACTTAAATGGCCACAGGTATTTCAATATGAAGTTGGGATTTTTAAACCCCTCTTCAACGTGTTTCATTTTAGTGTAGAAAAGGCTTCAAATTATTTTCAATAAAAAACGTTCTAGTCTTAAGGATTAAAATTTGTCTCTTTCCCTTTGAATTTTTTATCGAAACTGAAGATCTACGACAAAAAAAAGGGTACAAAAGCTCGACGTCAACTTGGTGCATCTCCTGTTCGTAACAGAGATCTCAAAGCATCTTTATTTTCTTGTGCTTGTGCATTCAAAAATGTATTACGACAGGAGTAGTTCCGTATATAAGATTTCAAATTTAAACCCCTGCGAAAATTTCTGCGGACACTTCTCCGAAGGAAGTTTCAAATATTTGAAAACTACCGGTAAAAGGAAGGTTTCCCCTTTGGAAATAAGAAACACCCGTCCTGGAGATCATTCATTATACGAGGGCGGTTTTAAAAGTTCGTGGCCTAACCAAGACAGAGAAGGAACATGAAAACCCACTATATGCGGATAGAGAAGGAAAATGAAAATTCACTAAATCTTATTTCTGAACATACAAAAAAGGGTAAAATGTAACATCTCTATACCCGTCAATGAGTAGATAGTATCCTAACAGTCAAAGGACTCTAAAACCGCCGACCTGATTTCTTCATCATTCCCATTTTTTTTTATTAGCTTTATTATTTACAAACAATAGTCCTGATAGCCAAAGCTTTCTAGCACATAGCAATCATCTTTGGAATAAAAAGCTTAATGTCAATCAGAAACAAAAATATCTATTCAATGAAGTAGAAAAGAACAGCACGATTTCATTGGCTACACTTTTGACCTTTCAAAAACAAAATCTATTTTAGAATAGCGTCAGCATCATCAGTAAAGTGTAATATTAAATATTCAAAACACGACTGAAAAGGCTTCAAACTGTCAAACCTGATTTAAAAGCCATTCCAAAAGTGGTACATATAATGGAGGGGATCTATAAAGACAATGGTGTGGATAGGGGAGAGAGTACTTTTGTGCTAATGCTTTCCAATGTGGAGGACGTCTACAAAGTAACCAAAAAAGGCAAGGGAATGAAATTCAAAAGTGGTATAATGGAAGGGATCTATAAAGACAATGGTGTGGATAGGGGAGACAGTACCTTTGTGCTAATGCTTTCCAATGTGGAGGACGTCTACAAAGTAACTAAACAAAGCCTGGGAATTAAATTCATATTCGAATTTTTGGCACTGTTAAATTTTTTCTTGCGGTCCCCAAAGTCCAAATCTCAAATTTCAGCCATTAATCCGTATGTCCAACTTTCACCCAATAACCCGTATGTATGCCTATCTGCGTGTACATGAGAAGAAAGGATATGTCGTGCTTTATGTATATATTACTTAATATACATACAAAGTCTTAGGCTCCTACCTTTTTCTTTCTGGGCAGGATTTGTGAAAACCACCAAAAAGCACCAATCGATTTCAGTAATAAGTTTCGCAACATGTTCCCTGTGAAATATTGATATGCTTGGGTATCGAATTTCAAGCTCTTACATTTCTCTTTTAAATTAGAATTAATGAAAAGCGGCAAAAGCCACCAAATTAGATTCAATTTCAACCAAAAACTTCGTCGTTCTCCTTGGTATAAAAATGACGAACGTACCAAATTTTGATTGTCTAGTTGGCACTTACCGTTCTTAAGATATCTTTTTTTAGAAACACATACAAACATCTTTTTTAAAAAACAGATGCAAACAAACACACACACGTACCAATAACTGAAACTCGAGATTTGTGCTCTGGGGACATTGAAGCGTGCTTTGACATTGAAAACTCGACGTCGAAAATGAAATGTTTCTCCGGCCATAACAATACAAAGAATGAAGGTACCCCCCCGTTTCCAGACAGTGTAAGGTAAAACTTCCGTTTCGAATGACCAAAAATGTTAAAGATATGTTAAGCCCCCTCTCCCCCAAAGAAAAAGGAACCGTAGTGAAGCAAGGGCTAAACCTGCAAGTCCATAATACTCGGTTTGTAAAGTAGTGGTTTTGTGATGAGGTATAGACAAAATTTATGAAACTGCTTTCTGATGTAGTAGAGAAAAACTGATATTCTTGTAAAACAATCATTTTGAATGAAAACGAAATGCTTTCATATGAAGGCTTTCTGAGAGCAGTGAGGAGGCGATGGGGTGGGGCATCTCATGAAAAATAATAACTCCGAGGCATATCCAATTTCATAGGGCGATCATTCCAAGCAGATAAAAGTTTACGAGTTTAAAAAAGAATAACTGTAGAAAATAGTGGGGTTGCATTCGATTCTCTGTTGTATGGTGCATGATAGGGCCTTTGTAGAAGGAAATGAAGCATAACAAATGTTATCAGCAGGATTCATTTAACCGTGGGGGTGCTCTCCGATAGCTGCATACTTAGTTATCTTATTGAATAGTACAAATCGTTGCTTATATACAAGGAAAAATAAATCCACATGTTCTTATGGGAGTCCGCAGAGTCTCATAAGACGTGATTGATTAGATCTGAGCCAATCACATGGCTTATATAACGCCTTATGAGTTACTCACTGGGTTGTTATGTCGCCATAGACAGAACTGGACGCATTCGGAGTATCGTACGTTGTATATTAGTGTATAAATGTCGTCTTTTAGTTATGAAAGGATTCTTCTCAGATTTATTTTGACAAAAAAAAATAAAAAAAACACGCTGAAGAAGGCTAAGGTACTACTCATAGTGCTTATAAAAAATGACAGGTTGCAGAGAACATCTTTGAGTCTTCAAGTTTTCCATAGACACGCTGAAGAAAACTCAAAGTTACCGCTCATAGTACTCATAAAAAATGACAAGTTGCAGAAAATATCTTTGAGTCTCCAAGTTTTCCATAAACACGCTGAAGAAAACTCAAAGTTACCGCTCATAGTACTTATAAAAAATAACAAGTTGCAGAAAATATCTTTGAGTCTCCAAGTTTTCCATAAACACGCTGAATAATGCTCAAAGGTAGCGCTCATAGTACTCATAAAAAATGACAAGTTGCAGAGAAAATCTTTGTTCATAGGAAGTAAAATTCCCAGTAGGCAATTAGAAAGTGAGAGCAGGAAATTTAAAGAAAAATCTAACTTTCAGCCCGATCGCATAAACTGTTCAAGACTGGGATCAGTTCAATGTTTCATTTTATGGCGTAATTTTTTTACAAGTAAAAATTCTACAAAGTGCGTAAATCCTAATGGGCAGATTTTTTTACGCCTAAAAATGAATCGGTCCTAAATCTTGCATTTTTTCGATTGGCTAAGAGTCCGATTTTTAGATTTCTTCAGATTGTGAAAAATACCATCACTCACTTAAAATTACCTTCTGGAAAAATAATATACAGAACAAAAGAAGATAATCCCATGTTAATTTCTGTGGGACCATTAGTTTACAGCAGTGTAAAATTTAACCAATTTGAATACACCGTTTCCATCAGAAAACAGAAATTAAGAAATATGGGTCATATTTAGTTCCGGGATGGGAGCCCGCTCGAGGACTCTACAAGTTGCTGTCTCTTTAAGGTAGTTTTAGTTGATACCCTTTGTTAACTTAAGTGTAAAATAAGGAGATAAATTTCAGACAAGCCTCCACAAATAAAATGAAAACATCATAAATTTTTTGAGCAGCTGTGGAAAAACCATCTAATTTTATAACTACGAAGTTACATTTAGATACCGACAAGCCTGCCGTTCACTGCGTTCAGACAGCAAACTATCTCCACAATGTCCAGTGCGCCCCAAAACAAACAAACAAAACGTGGAGTACCCGAGAGAACTTCTATCCGAGTACTAAGCGCGATAGACGTTGCCTCAATGAGGTTCTTTCACTGAGAATAATCAGGGTGTCTACCAAATCGTCAAAGTGAAATTCCCTGACTTTTCCATGTTTTTCAGTCTACTTTTCCAGATGTACTTTTTCAAGATTTTGACTCCCCCATCCGACTTCAAAAAACACAATATTGGGGCCCAGGGCCCCCAAAAACTATACAACAAATTTCCTTCATACCCTAAACATGTATACCAAAATTTTTGAGAAAAACGATAATAAGCGCCACAGGCAAAATTTTTCGAGAAAAGCATGTTCACGCATAAAATTGGCCATTGAGATAGAAAAAATTTGAAAATTTGGCGTTTTTTTGGTGTTTTTTCCTAAATTCCCTGACTTTCCCCTGACATTTCCAGTCTCCTAAAATTCCCTGACAATTCCAGGTATTCCAGGATTTCCAGTCTGGTAGACACCCTGGAATTCCATTAGTCTTACAGAGAGTATTTTTTTCAACAGTATACAGCTTTTCGCTTCAACAGTTGGTCGATCACAAATGATTTCAGAAAAAAGGCAAAGAAATATAAATGCGGACAGAGTTTTCCCCTCTTTATGTCCATCTTACTACAAGTTGTTCCTAATGTATCTAGACATTTGTTGCAACAAGCTGTAAAAATATTTTAAGGTACACTCTTCCCATTACACAAAAAAATAGACGAGTTCTGGCTTCGCTAATATCATTTTTCATTTCAACAAGATAACATTCCTTGTTCATCCCATCTTCTTTTTTTGTCTAATGACGTTTGGAATTTTCAAAGGCGTTACTTTTTCCATTCTGGTGAAATTTCTTCCCCCATCTCCAGTTTTTTCGAAAAAGAAATTTCTTTTTCGATGTCATTCATTATGATGCTTTGCATTTTTATCTTAATAGCATCGTTCTTTTGATATCAAGATAAAACTCAATTGAAAATTTCATTATATAACCTATTTGTTAAGAAAAGAATCATCAGGCTGGGATCTAAGCGCCACATTTTGCTGCAAAGTGTTGCGAAGCGTTGAATGCTCCGATGTTCCTTCAGAATCAAATGAGATCGAATCCAATTGATAGCAACATTGTTCCTCAGAGGCCGTTTATATGTTTTAAGATCATCGGACCATGCAACTTTGCATGGTCCGATGATCCTTCAGAATCAAATGGGATCGAACCCCACTGACTCAACGTTACTCTTCAGAGGTTTTTTCTATGTTCTAGCTGGGATCACACTAGGAGCAATAGTTTGTTGCGCACCGTCACATGGTCCGATTATCCTCCAGAATCAAATGGAATCGAACCCCATTGACTCAACGTTACTCTTCAGAGGTTTTTTCTATGTTCTAGCTGGGATCACACTGGGAGCAACAGTTTGTTGCACACCGTCACATTGTCCGATGATCCTCCAGAATCAAATGGAATAGAACCCCACTGACTCAACGTTGCAGAGGTTTTTCCTATGTTCTAGCTGGGATCACACTGGGAGCAATAGTTTGTTGCGCACCGTCACATGGTCCGATGATCCTCCAGAAGCAAATGGAATCGAACCCCACTGACTCAACGTTACTCTTCAGAGGTTTTTCTATGTTCTAGCTGGATCACACTGGGAGCAACAGTTTGTTGCGCACCGTCACATGGTCCGATGATCCTCTAGAAGCAAATGGAATCGAACCCCACTGACTCAACGTTGCTCTTCAGAGGTTTTTTCTATGTTCTAGCTGGGATCACACAGGGAGCAACAGTTTGTTGCGGAACGTCACATGGTCTGATGATCTATCAGAATCAAATGGAATCGAACCCCACTGACTCAACGTTACTCTTCAGAGGTTTTTCTATGTTCTAGCTGGGATCACACTGGGAGCAACAGTTTGTTGCGCACCGTGACATGGTCCGATGATCCTCCAGAAGCAAATGGAATCGAACCCCACTGACTCAACGTTACTCTTCAGAGGTTTTTCTATGTTCTAGCTGGGATCACACTGGGAGCAACAGTTTGTTGCGCACCGTCACATGGTCCGATGATGCTCTAGAATCAAATGGAATCGAACCCCACTGACTCAACGTTGCTCTTGAGAGGTTTTTTCTATGTTCTAGCTGGGGGATCACACTGGGAGCAACAGTTTGTTGCGCACCGTCACATGGTCCGATGATCCTCCAGAATCAAATGGAATCGAACCCCACTGACTTAACGTTGCTCTTCAGAGGTTTTTTCTATGTTCTAGCTGGGATCACACAGGGAGCAACAGTTTGTTGCGCACCGTCACATGGTCCGATGATCCTCCAGAATCAAATGGAATCGAACCCCACTGACTCAACGTTGCTCTTCAGAGGTCTTCTATGTTCTAGCTGGGGGATCACACTGGGAGCAACAGTTTGTTGCGGAACGTCGCATGGTCTGATGATCCTTCGGAATCAAATGGAATTGAATCCCACTGACTCAAGTTACTCTTCAGAGGTTTTTTCTATGTTCTAGCTGGGATCAAACTGGTAGCAACATTTTGTTGCGCAACGTCGCATGGTCTGGTGATCTATCGGAATCAAATAAGATCGAATCTCACTGACTGCAACGATGCTCCTTAGGTTTTTTTATTGTTGGCTGGGATACCACTGAGAACAACGTTTTGCTGCGCAACTTTACATGCTCCGTTTTTCCTTCAGAATCAAGTAAGATCGAATAAGACTGAAGGCAGCACTGCATTGCCTCGTTGTGAAGCAAAGAGCGATCAATATTTGGCTGCTTTGTATTGCGAAACAAAATGTTGCTCTCAGAGCGATCCTATATGATATTTCCCAGATAATTTCTACAGTAGCAATTTTTTTAAACATCGTAAAAGGTCGGTCAATCCCATTATGAAACACGGTTACATCTCGGAAAAAGTGTGGAACACAGTTTGATCTCGCAAAGAGTCAGTCAATCCCTGTATAAAACACAGTTTCATCTCACAAAGAGTCAGTCAATCCCTGTATAAAACACAGTTTCATCTCACAAAGAGTCAGTCAATTCCTGTATAAAACCCAGTTTCATCTCACAAAGAGTCAGTCAATTCCTGTATAAAACACAGTTTCATCTACAAGGAGTCAGTAAATCCTAATATGGAACACAATTAAAACAGTTGGTCAATTGCTGTATAAAACACGGTTTCATCTCACAAAGAGTCAGTCAATTCCTGTATAAAACCCAGTTTCATCTACAAGGAGTCAGTAAATCCTAATATGGAACACAATTAAAACAGTTGGTCAATTGCTGTATAAAACACGGTTTCATCTCACAAAGAGTCAGTAAATCCTAATATGGAACACAGTTAAAACAGTTGGTCAATTGCTGTATAAAACACGGTTTCATCTCACAAAGAGTCAGTAAATCCTAATATGGAACACAGTTAAAACAGTCAGTCAATCCCTGTATACAGCAAAAGTTGTGGGCTTATTTAATTATTGAAACAAAAGAAAAGCTAAAACTTTTGAAATGAAGAAACTCGAAACAGCAAAGGGGGGAGCAGAAGAAATTTTAAAATGATGCGGAGATTATGAACGATGGAGATGCACACAGCTGGTAACCAAATGTGGCACCCAAGGGGGTGGACTCCTGGAGCGGAGCCCAAATAAATGTAGGGGTGAAACAAAAAATTGCAGGGGTTATATGAATACCAGTAAGTTCATAAATTTCAATAAAGTTTCAGCAGTGCATTCGGTACATCCATTTTAATGATATTGCTGGATGGAAGTGCAGCTAAGCAGGAAATTCAGGTAAGTTTGGTAGACAGGGCTGAGGAGTCCATAGATATAAATGTATGTGTAAATCAGCTAGTATTATAAAAACCAAAGGATGACCTCTGTCCCAACCGACCATATCTTGGGATCTAGAAATCTGAAATTCCAATCCTGGTATTTTCGAGATGGGGAAAACTGTTTTTCTCTCCTAACTTTTGCCAGTTAGCACACGGCACACAGCTTACACAGACCTTATAACCCAATTGTAGAATAGTCACATTACAAAATCAAGACTTTTTGAATCCAAATTACTGAAGACCAGTTCTAATACAGACAAAGTATTAGTACAAGAAATGACTTGGTTTAAAAATGGAGGTACCCGTGGTCCTTGCTTGCGACACTTTGGAATCAATTCCACTGACTTGAGTAGAATTGGAAGAGGCATTTAAACAAACTTAGACATGGGAACAAAAGCTTAAAATATCGACTATTTCTCAGGACATATTTTATCAGAACCCTTTGAATAGTATCTAACTAGAATGAGGTTACAAAATTAGCAGTAGACTTGGGGACAAAAGCTTAAAATATTGACTATTTCTCAGGCCATATTTTATCAGAACCGTTAGAATAGTATCTAGCTAGAATGAGGTTACACACTTAGCAGTAGACTTGGGGACAAAAGCTTAAAATATTGACTATTTCTCAGGCCATATTTTATCAGAACCGTTAGAATAGTATCTAGCTAGAATGAGGTTACAAACTTAGCAGTAGACTTGGGGACAAAAGCTTAAAATATTGACTATTTCTCAGGCCATATTTTATCAGAACCCTTAGAATAGTACCTAGCTAGAATGAGGTTACAAAATTAGCTTTAGACTTGGGGACAAAAGCTTAAAATATTGACTATTTCTCAGGTCATATTTTAACAGAACCCTTAGAATAGTACCTAGCTAGAATGAGGTTACAAAATTAGGTTTAGACTTGGGGACAAAAGCTTAAAATATTGACTATTTCTCAGACCATATTTTATCAGAACCCTTAGAATAGTACCTAGCTAGAATGAGGTTACAAACTTAGCAGTAGACTTGGGGACAAAAGCTTAAAATATTGACTATTTCTCAGGCCATATTTTATCAGAATCCTTAGAATAGTACCTAACTAGAATGAGGTTACAAACTTAGCAGTAGACTTGGGGACAAAAGCTTAAAAATTGACTATTTCTCAGGCCATATTTTATCAGAACCCTGAGAACAGTAACTAGCTAGAATGAGGTTACAAACTTAGCAGTAGACTTGGGGACAAAAGCTTAAATTTTTGACCATTTCTCAGGCCATATTTTATCAGAACTTTTAGAAGAGTACCTAGCTAGAATGAGGTTACAAACATAGCAGTACTCTTGGGGACAAAAGCTTAAAATATTGACTATTTCTCAGGCCATATTTTATCAGAACCTTTAGAACAGTGCCTAGCTAGGATGAGGTTACAAACTTAGCAGTTGACCTGGGGACAAAAGCTTAAAATATTGACTATTTCTCAGGCCATACTTCATTTGTTTAGAGCTGAGAAATCTGACCGAAGGACAAAAAAGATGATCGATGAAAAATCAATCAATATTAGTTTGAAAACTATAGATTGAAATCACCCAACTTTACCTCAAACGAAGTCCGGGCACGTTTTTGCACCAAACTTTTTCAAGACCATATAACCTTTTTTTTTAATTTCTGCTATAAGATTGAAAGCTTTAGGGATTGAATTTTAGACACGTGCTTGCATTGTCATATAAAAAATCAAATTCAATGAAAAATCTCATTTTTTATGCTGGGGATATAAAATAATTTGTAGATGGAACACGAGCTTCCCATTTATATTTTAGCAGCACTATGTCCAAGTATTATCACAACATTATCACCGAAAGGCAAAAGGTCAGTTGAATGCATTTCGGTATATTTCTTTCAATATTGAATCCTTTGGAATCCGGCAATAAAAAAAAAATACCCTCCTCAAAATTTTTTTACGTTTCAAAGCACGTACGCTGTAAGTGACACTTTTCCATTCAACGTAACTTAATTTTAATGAAATTTGGTATGTCCATCCTATTTGGGGCTCAATGGTTACATACATTGGATTCCCCATCAAAATAAAATTATTATAAGAGTCAGAAGAAGGGAAAATGAAACGCCAATGAACAGATCTTTTATTGGATTTTTGGATTCTGCTAGTACCTAAAGGCATACCTTGAAATATCAAACTTTGCGGTTCGAATCCAAAGTTCAAATATTGAAATAATAAACCCATGTTCTACAGTTTTTTTACTTTCCTTATCCTATAAAAAGGAAAGTATTGTAATGAGCTGAAATTTTCGATGATGAGTTTTCAATGCCAAAACACGTTTTGGGGTCCCCAGAGCCCAAATCTCGAGTTTAAGCCATTGGTCCGTGTGTGTGTGTGTCTGTCTGTCTCTGAACAAGATATCTCAAGAACAGCAAGTGCTAGAGACTTGAAATTTGGTATGCATGTCAGTTTTATTCCATGAACGGCAAAATAAGCTTTTGGTGGAAATCGAATATACCGTTAGCGGTTTTATGCCGCTTTTTAGCGGTGTTCGCATATCTTGCTTAAAATGAGAACGATAATAACTAGATCTTTAAACTTGGTGCCTATTCATATCAATTTCATATAAGAAATTGAAAAATACAACTTAGGTTGAAGTGTAATTAATTGTTAGCCGCTAATTAACGGTCGAAGGCCGCTTTTTAGTGGTTCCACCTAAAACCAGAATGGAAAGAGCTAGAACTTGAAATTTGGTGCCTATTCATATAAATTTCATACAAGAAATTGAACTTAGGTTGAAGCCTAATATATTTTTGCCACTAATTAGCGGATGAAGGCCGCTTGTCTAAAACCAGAATGGAAAGAGCTAGAACTTGAAATTTGGTGCCAAATTAATATCAATTTCATATAAGAAGTGTATAATATATATAATAATATTTCCGCTCTAGGGACTTCAAAACGTGTTTTTGCATTGAAAACTCGACATCGCAAATTTCAGCACATGACAATACTTTCTTCTGTCTTTATGGATAAGGAAAGTCGTGCGATGTTTACACCAGATTTTCAATAAAAAGCTTCTTTGCAAAACAAAATAATATATATGATTAATATTTTTTTTTTTAAAAAAAGGACAAAGTCATCATTTTATTTTTGTGGAAACTAGAAAATGATACTGGTTATCTGTAGCCAAGATATTTAAGGGCTCTGTTTTAAAAAATTACCACAGCTCACAACAACAAAAAGGACACGTTTCAAGTTGCCAACGAAAACACAGATACACAGATTTCTATAAAGGGCATACACAGATTTCTATAAAGATTGATTCTTGTGCCTATATGCATCCTTCAACAACGAAAAACTAAATATTAAATGAGAAAATGTTGATAAATAAGAAACGAGCAGTTAGTAATACGAGGGGAAATATGCTTTACTCGTTTTCCAATTTCCTAATTTGAATTCCCAACGTTTCTCTCTCTTGTTATGCATTCACTCTGCTTTCCTCTTGTTTCTTGTTTTGTCTATTGCTTTGTTTTGTTCGTTCTATACCAATGAAAGGTTTACATCATTCTCTGCAATTAAGATCACTTGTACTGCTATCGAGTTTAATCTCCACAGAATTTTAATTTCTGAACATTTCAATGAGCAACTGAGAGTCCAATTGTTAATAATGGAAAGCACATTTATTACCTTCATGTTCTTTCCATTTTGAAACATACACACGGGCGTCACGGACAAATCGGCACTATTGCCACTGGTATCAAACATAAAATAATAATTTGATCTCCGTCACTTTTTAGAGGCAGTTGTTTCAATATCATGTCATATTTTAGTAAAATCATATCAGCCATATTGGTGCTCATAACTCAATCGTCATTTCACAGTATTCAATAAGATATGAGTCTGAATTTCAGGTTCCTATGTTAGTTTTAACTTTAAAGGCATTTGGTACAAATATCATTTTGGAGCTCATAAAAAATATTTCCACAAGGTAATTTATGAGGTAACAGGAATATGGGCCAGGACATGTTTTGTAACACATTTTCTTGGGTTTTTGATGCAAACATTTTGTTGAGATTAATATTGTAATTGGAAAACCAATAATAATCTTTTGTTAATATACTAAGTGTGTCCTAATTAGAATAAGAAATGTACAGACAAAAACTCTTTTAGGGCTACTGTTATCAAATCCATTTTATATGTATGCATTACCTACAACGCGTAGTTTCCGTGAATTTTCGAATAATCATCCTTTTGTAGATCAAACTATTCTGTACTTACTTTAAAGTCAATATATCCATTTTTATCCATATCAAATGTTCTAAATACATGGTCACAAAATTCTTCTGCATTCCCACTTGGAAAGAACATCTTATACATGTCTACAAATTTGGCAGGAGTTAGTCTTCCGTTAGGACAGTCTTGCTGTGAACAGAAAATAAAATACAACGTTATGAAATTGGCAGGAAAGAACATCTTATACATGTCTACAAATTTGGCAGGAGTTAGTCTTCCGTTAGGACAGTCTTGCTGTGAACAGAAAATAAAATACAACGTTGTGAAATTGGCAGGAAAGAACATCTTATACATGTCTACAAATTTGGCAGGAGTTAGTCTTCCGTTAGGACAGTCTTGCTGTGAACAGAAAATAAAATACAACGTTGTGAAATTGGCAGGAAAGAACATCTTATACATGTCTACAAATTTGGTAGGAGTTAGTCTTCCGTTAGGACAGTCTTGCTGTGAACAGAAAATAAAATACAACGTTGTGAAATTGGCAGGAAAGAACATCTTATACATGTCTACAAATTTGGTAGGAGTTAGTCTTCCGTTAGGACAGTCTTGCTGTGAACAGAAAATAAAATACAACGTTGTGAAATTGGCAGGAAAGAACATCTTATACATGTCTACAAATTTGGTAGGAGTTAGTCTTCCGTTAGGACAGTCTTGCTGTGAACAGAAAATAAAATACAACGTTGTGAAATTGGCAGGAAAGAACATCTTATACATGTCTACAAATTTGGTAGGAGTTAGTCTTCCGTTAGGACAGTCTTGCTGTGAACAGAAAATAAAATACAACGTTGTGAAATTGGCAGGAAAGAACATCTTATACATGTCTACAAATTTGGTAGGAGTTAGTCTTCCGTTAGGACAGTCTTGCTGTGAACAGAAAATAAAATACAACGTTGTGAAATTGGCAGGAAAGAACATCTTATACATGTCTACAAATTTGGTAGGAGTTAGTCTTCCGTTAGGACAGTCTTGCTGTGAACAGAAAATAAAATACAACGTTGTGAAATTGGCAGGAAAGAACATCTTATACATGTCTACAAATTTGGTAGGAGTTAGTCTTCCGTTAGGACAGTCTTGCTGTGAACAGAAAATAAAATACAACGTTGTGAAATTGGCAGGAAAGAACATCTTATACATGTCTACAAATTTGGTAGGAGTTAGTCTTCCGTTAGGACAGTCTTGCTGTGAACAGAAAATAAAATACAACGTTGTGAAATTGGCAGGAAAGAACATCTTATACATGTCTACAAATTTGGTAGGAGTTAGTCTTCCGTTAGGACAGTCTTGCTGTGAACAGAAAATAAAATACAACGTTGTGAAATTGGCAGGAAAGAACATCTTATACATGTCTACAAATTTGGTAGGAGTTAGTCTTCCGTTAGGACAGTCTTGCTGTGAACAGAAAATAAAATACAACGTTGTGAAATTGGCAGGAAAGAACATCTTATACATGTCTACAAATTTGGTAGGAGTTAGTCTTCCGTTAGGACAGTCTTGCTGTGAACAGAAAATAAAATACAACGTTGTGAAATTGGCAGGAAAGAACATCTTATACATGTCTACAAATTTGGTAGGAGTTAGTCTTCCGTTAGGACAGTCTTGCTGTGAACAGAAAATAAAATACAACGTTGTGAAATTGGCAGGAAAGAACATCTTATACATGTCTACAAATTTGGTAGGAGTTAGTCTTCCGTTAGGACAGTCTTGCTGTGAACAGAAAATAAAATACAACGTTGTGAAATTGGCAGGAAAGAACATCTTATACATGTCTACAAATTTGGTAGGAGTTAGTCTTCCGTTAGGACAGTCTTGCTGTGAACAGAAAATAAAATACAACGTTGTGAAATTGGCAGGAAAGAACATCTTATACATGTCTACAAATTTGGTAGGAGTTAGTCTTCCGTTAGGACAGTCTTGCTGTGAACAGAAAATAAAATACAACGTTGTGAAATTGGCAGGAAAGAACATCTTATACATGTCTACAAATTTGGTAGGAGTTAGTCTTCCGTTAGGACAGTCTTGCTGTGAACAGAAAATAAAATACAACGTTGTGAAATTGGCAGGAAAGAACATCTTATACATGTCTACAAATTTGGTAGGAGTTAGTCTTCCGTTAGGACAGTCTTGCTGTGAACAGAAAATAAAATACAACGTTGTGAAATTGGCAGGAAAGAACATCTTATACATGTCTACAAATTTGGTAGGAGTTAGTCTTCCGTTAGGACAGTCTTGCTGTGAACAGAAAATAAAATACAACGTTGTGAAATTGGCAGGAAAGAACATCTTATACATGTCTACAAATTNCCGCTACAACAACAGCAGCATCACGGGGCGTATTGAAGAACAGTTGATTGTAAGAAGAACACCGCTACAACAACAGCAGCATCAGTTGATTATAAGAACACCAAGGAAATTTTGACTTATGGTTGGCATATCCTCCCAGTATTTGGTGTATTTTTTAACGAGGATTCCAATGAAACAATGGATTTAGAACCCAAATAGGTCTGAATAATAAAAGAATGTATGGGTTGTGTAGTGGTAGAACGCTCTGACTCGTAAACAGTGAGGCTTCGGTTCAAACCCAGCCAATTTCATGAATTTGATATATTTACCACATAATAATAGAACCCAAAAACTGCCGGTGTTACGAGGCTCTTTAACCAGCTCCCGATGGCTAAGTGGTCACTGCACTAGTCTTGCACTCGGGAGACCCAGGTTCGAATCCTGGCGGGGGCAAAAATTTGTCACTGTGGTTTGAATATTTTCGGCGCTCACTCAACCTCGTGAGGACATTGAGTAGCTATTAAAATAATTGCGCGTAGCGATCCGGTGCCAGCATTGTAGGTGAAATAGAAAAATTCAAAGAAATTTTCTTTGAATTTTTAATGAAAATCCTAAAATGCTGCAGTGAGCACCACAGTTGTGACATAATAACACAAAGAAACAGCATTAAATTAAGGTACTATTTAGTCCTATTCGGGGAGTATAAATAAGGACTTATTACTATTAATAATATTTAGGGGAATGATCTCCTCATACACGGAACATACATCGAGTTTATCAGCTCTGTTGTGGTTTCACTTGATACTGATACAAGTGTTCTATTACTCCATATTTTTAACAATTTTTTAGCGAAACCAAAAAATAAATATGATGACAGCTCCCAAAAAGTACCGAACGCACTTTACAGCTATTTATATAGAATTCATCCACCCTAAATCAGGAGATAATTTTGTTTTCCTCGCCAAGTCGTCTCTGCAGATAAAACTGAAATTAATTTAATGAAATATTCATTCAAATTCCAGTCTTAACCTAAATGTAAGTTAATGCTGCTGACTCAAATATAAACAATGCAGCAGACTGCACAAGCGCACATCCTCTCAGTCAGTCAGAGTCGACACGTATATATTATTTTTCTTATTTAATTAATTATTTATTTTATTTTTTGGCTTAATAAATTTTTCAGCGATTTTGAGGATTGTGCTCAACACATATACTCCAAATTTGCATCAAATTGGACCAGGCGATTTCAATATAAATATACAGAGTGTTCGAAAAGTCCCAGGACGATTTTTTTTATTTTTAACGGCTAAAGATAGAGACTCGCAGTTTTAACACAAATTAATCTATTTTTTGGCGTAATTAAAATTTCTTCAGGGTGTCTCAAAAATGGGTATAAAGACACCAATTTTCGATTTTTAAATGGAAACCCCTATTTTTATTTCATATCAAATTCTACATACAATCGATGGCTCACTCGATACTTTGATCAAACGGATCTCTGATCACTCTAGAAATACTGTTCGATCAAACCCTGAGCACAAAAATCTCTCAACATTTGAGACATGTTTTCGATTTTGATCTTAGTCTGCACTCTAGAAATACTGTTCGATCAAACTCTGAGCACAAAAATCTCTCAACATTTGAGACATGTTTTCGATTTTGATGTTAGTCTGCACTCTGGAAATATTGTTCGATCAAACCCTGAGCACAAACATCTCTCAACATTTGAGACATGTTTTCGATTTTGATGTTAGTCTACACCCTGGAAATAATGTTCGATCAAACCATGAGCACAACAATCTCTCAACATTTGAGCCATGTTTTCGATTTTGATGTTAGTCTGCACCCTAGAAATACTGTTCGATCAAACCCTGAGCACAAATTTCTCTCAACATTTGAGACATGTTTTGGATTTTGATGTTAATAGTTTGCACTCTAGAAATACTGTTCGATGAAACCCTGAGCACAACAATCTCTCAATATTTGAGACGTGTTTTGGATTTTAATGTTAATAGTTTGCACTCTAGAAATACTGTTCGATGAAACCCTGAGCACAACAATTTCTCAACATTTGAGACGTGTTTTGGATTTTGATGTTAATAGTTTGCACTCTAGAAATACTGTTCGATGAAACCCTGAGCACAACAATTTCTCAACATTTGAGACGTGTTATGGATTTTGATGTTAGCAGTCTGCACTCTAGAAATTCTGTTCGATCAAACGCTGAGTACAACAATCTCTCAACATTTGAGACGTGTTTTGGATTTTGATGTTAGTCTGCACTCTAGAAATAATGTTCGATTTCTAGAGTGTAAATGCAATTTTCTTGCCTTTGTCATAAGAAAGCCTATCTGATTGTATATCTGACTGCACTTTTTCCTTTATAGCTTCTGATGCATTGTGATTGTATCGTTCAGACTGGAGAATACAATTTTTCCCCTTCCATAAAATTACGAGGCGGTTTCTTTTCAATTTTTATTCTCCATTGATACTTAATAGAAGAAATATGGTATACTGGATGGAACCAAAATAGAAAGAGCAAAACCTTTTGAATCTTTCAAGGCGATGTCTGCGGCTCATTAGTCCTAAGGCAATGCATCTTTGTCCAATGCGCCAAACTATCTTCTGCACTTTTCGATTTGTCTATTTCTTTAGGTTGTACGCCGTAAATGGCACTTTTGTTACTTGATCGATTATTCACTCGAAAATATTTAGTTCGACTATCGACTTTTCTTTTCATTATGACGTCCGAATTTTCTGCACAAGAACTTCACTTGTCTTCTTGGTTGACCTTTTGTTTATTTATTTGTACCACGATAACACTCGAACGCCTTATCCGATTTGGACATTGTATGCTAAGTCAGATCGCCATCAAATTGGCTCCAAAAGAACACATCAGTAGATATTACTATTTAGAATACATTACTTATCAGGGCATCAATAAAATTAATACTAAAATGTTTTAAACACTTTATCAGTGATATTATACTCACTGATTTACCACACAATTGGTGATTATTTTAAGTGAGTGAGGTCTACAGTTCACAGAAACACTATTATACTTGCTATTATGAATGAGTTGTGGAACACCCGGTATGTCCGTATCTATTACTTGTTTTCCTTTCAACATACAATATTATTATACTGTCTTTTATTTTCATCTCGGCAGTCTCTTATCACATTTTCTCTAACATGAAAGACTTTCCCCATTTTCTTCACAATATATGTTTTTCCTTTATGTAAGATATACAGAAAATATTGTACAGGATCTGTTAATGGAATCGTATGATTTATCAATTGACCAAGTAGGACCAAGTAATTGACTTCAGAGTTGCAATACGAGTAACATATTGTTCTATGTACGTAGTCTATTCAAAAAATACGCGGACTGAGGCCATAAAAAATCTACTTTATTTGGAATTTACACGCCTCGGTCCAAGGGCGTAGCCNGGTCTCCTTGAAAGTCCTTCCCAACGCACACACTCATCCCAACAATGTTTCCACTTGTTGAAACAGTCCTGGTACGCTTCTTTTGTGATGGCTTTCAGCTCCTTCGTCACATTTGCTTTAACCTCCGCAATCGTCTCAAACCTTCTTCCTTTGAGGGTTTTTTTCAGTTTTGGGAATAAGAAATGGTCTAGGAGAAAGGTCCTGAGTATGGGGGATGGGGCAGAACAGTAATCGAGGGTAACTGAAACGTCTGAGTGACGCCGACCGAAGCAAAACGTCAGAAAAGTGACAACTGGGTTTTGTGGAAAAGTGACAAATGATTTTTCCAGCACGACAACGCTCCAGCTCACTCAGCACTCATAACTTGTGAGTTTTTGGCTAAACACTCGATTACTGTTCTTCCCCATCTGCCATACATAATACATACCTGACCTTGTCCCTTGAGACTTATTCTTATTCTTAAAAACTGAAAATACCCTCAAAGGAAGAAGAATTGAGACGATTCTGGAGATTAAGGCAAATGCGACAAAGGAGCTGAAAGCCATCACAAAAGAAGCGTACCAGGACTGTTTCAATAAGTGGAAACACCGTTGGGATAAGTGTGTGCCTTGGGAAGCAGAGTACTTTGAAGGAGACCCAGACGTGTAACTTCCAAATAAAGTAGATATTTTTTTATGACATCAGTCCGCGTATTTTTTGAATAGACCTCGTATTTCTGAAAAAAAAAAAAAAAATCACCAAAAATTTCAAATTGATTCAGTGACGGTATATGCAAAAATGACCCCATGCAACAAACATCTCTCAGTATTTAACTTCGCTCATACATAACAAGGACTTCAAATCTATACAGAGTGCCTTGCAGAAAGGTATTTCAGTCACTGACTGTGACCCTTAAAGCATAAAATATGTGAAATTAAGGTCCATTTTATCAGACACTATGCATTGGACCGCAGGGCCGTACCCAAGATATTTTTTTCGGGGGGTCCGAAGAATTGACAGCCAAGCCAACACCTGAAAATGATGATCATGGAAGATGATGTTGTTGTTGTTGATCTTGTTTTTGTGTGTGGTGATGATGAATTACACCTTACAATATTACACAAGTTATGCATAAAAAATAATAATGAAATTTCAGGGGGGTCTGGACCCCCCTGAAATACGGGTACGGCCTTCAAAATTACTATTTACGTATAAAAAAGGTAGTAGATAATGAAATGTTATTTTTACGCCATAATCTACATTTGAGTTTTTTGTGACTGAAGGCATTTTTAAATACATTGATTCAACTGAATGCAAAAATGGCACCACTTGAAGAGCGGCCCATTTGAAGTGGTACAGTTAAATATCTCAGATTATGTTGGAGATACAAAAAAAAAAAAAAAATCTGACTAATTTCATGATATCAAGGTGGGCATGTTATGGTGCCCTTGATGATGATTTTAGTGTTGACTTTCAGGGTCATTTCAAGGCCAACTTTTTTTTTTTAAAAAAAAAAAATTGAATTGGCTGGCATTATTAAGCATATTTCAAATTCATGATCATAAAATTGCATGGGTTACCTGAGTTTGCACTCACGCTCCACTGTTTACTGGTCAGAGCGTCTTACCAGTACACCACCAACTAACTTATGTTCATATTAGCTGATCTTTTGGGTCCTAATAATCCACTCGGTTCTCTAACTTTTCTAACTGGAATAGAAAGTATCTTATTACAATTTTTGTTCCTAATAATCCACTCGGTTCTCTCACTTTTCTAACTGGGATAGAAAGTATCTTATGACACTTTTTGTTCCTGACAATCCACTCGGTTCTTCTAACTGGGATAGAAAGTATCTTATGACACCTTTTGTTCCTAATAATCCACTCGGTTCTACATGACACTTTTTGTTCCTAATAATCCAATCGGGTCTCTCAGTTTTCTACGTGGGATAGAAAGAATCTTATGACACAGTTGGGCCAATAAATTGTTTGTTGATTTGTGCGTTAAAAGGACACACCAAATCACTTTCGCATTTATAATGTCAGGATAGCACAAACTTTAATACCGTTTCTATCTTATTTATGTTTTTTCTACTTGGGATAGAAAGTATCTTATGACACAGTTGGGCCAATAAATTGTTTGTTGATTTGTGCGTTAAAAGGACACACCAACAAACTCAATTTTGCATTTATAATGTCAGGATAGCACAAACTTTAATACCATTTCTATCGTATTTATGTTCTCTCTCCTTGGGATAGAAAGTATCTTATGACACAGTTGGGCCAATAAGTGTTTGTTGATTTGTGCGTTAAAAGAACACACCAACAAACTCACTTTCGTATTTATAATGTCAGGATAGCACAAACTTTAATACCATTACTATCTTATTTATGTTTTTTCTACTTGGGATAGAAAGTATCTTACGACACAGCTGGGCCAATAAAGTGTTTGTTGATTTGTGCGATAAAAGGTCACACCACTTTCTCCTTTATAATGCCAGGAGAGTACAAACTCTAATATCATTTCTATCTTATTTATGTTTTCTGTTTGAGGACAGAATTTTAATTATTTCATATTCGTCGCATCGACTTTTTCAAATTAGATAGAAAAAGTAGGTCCTACGAAAATTAAATAATTAAAATTGTTTCCTCAAACAAAAAACTTAAAGTCACCGGAGACATTGTTAAGTTCTTTTGAAAATAT
Source organism: Pachypsylla venusta (assembly GCA_012654025.1). NCBI lineage: Eukaryota > Metazoa > Arthropoda > Insecta > Hemiptera > Aphalaridae > Pachypsylla > Pachypsylla venusta. The sequence goes on from CM022880.1 coordinate 29,457,961, forward strand.
GAAATTCAATTATATCTAACACTAGCTGTTTTCCCGTGCTTCGCTACGGTTACAAAATTCAACAACAATTTCGAGATCGCGGAATTAAATCTCCTCAATTTTAGATTTTTGGTGGAACCGACCCCCAGAGTGAACACGGCTCCTATTTAGAAAATTCAATATTTTACTCAAAGATATTACTTTTTGCACTGCGGAACACCTTCGTATAAAATTTCAGATTTCTCGTTTATTCCAAAGTGATACTTCTTAACTATGGGTTTTTGGTGGAACCGACCCCGAGAGTGAACACCGCTCCTAGTTAGAAAATTCCATATTTTATTCAGGGATATGACTTTTTGTACTTCGGAACACCTTTGTATCAAATTTCAGCTTTCTCGCTCATCCCGAA
>CM022880.1:29467233-29478037 GCA_012654025.1 Pachypsylla venusta
ATTCTATCAATGAATTTCACAAATGTTTTCAAGGTTCACTCTCTCTAGATCTCCCCGATATGCTTATCTACATGTAATTCTAAATTCTATCAATGAATTTCACAAATGTTTTCAAGGTTCACTCTCTCTAGATCTCCCCGATATGCCTATCTACATGTAATTCTAAATTCTATCAATGAATTTCACAAATGTTTTCAAGGTTCACTCTCTTCCTCTCTCCTCTCCATCTCCTCCATATGCCTATCTATAATTTCCTCAAATAATTCCAATTCTTCTTTTTCTGTAAATTTCAAAAATATACTCTCACATGATCTTTTCATTACTAATGTCTGTATGTAGGTTTGCACATTTTCCTTTATTTCCAATTGTCTTATATATGATTTAAAATGCTTTGTTACCAATCCGTCCCATGTAATTACTGTCGGTACCAGTGTCACTTTTCTTAAATTGTACATTGATGTTAGCTCTTTCCCCAGTAGTTCCTTTGTTACCAATCCGTCCCATGTAATTACTATCGGTACCAGTGTTTATTTTCTTAAATTGTACATTGATGTTAGTTCTTTCCCCAGTAGTTCGTATTTTCGTGCTTTTAATAGTTCTGTATTTGGTAATATATTCTTATTTGTAATTGCCACTTCTAAAATTTCATTCTTCTTAAAGTCATGTATCATCTATGTGTGCGGTATGTATAATTAGGGGTGTTTCAGAAGGTTATGCAAAAAAAGAAACCACGTGTAGTATTAGAGCTCAAATAAAGGCCACTTTGCTTAATAAACCCCTATACGGAAATGAACCCCAAGGTAGCTACTAGGGCCACCCAAATTTGGCACTTAAAAATCGAAAAATAATTATGAAAAATCGAATTATTTTGCGATTGACTAAATTTTTTTCATGACGTCTCCGATTGTTATCATGCTTCTTTGGTGAGTATTTGGCACTTTTCCCCCGATCGGGGGAAAAGTGCCAAATGGCGGGGTCATGAAATGAAAATGCCAAAAAATTTTGGCATTTGTTTTGCTACAAAAAAGACAGGAATAGCTCTTATCTAAAACTAACCGTTGACCTTTTAAAATCACAAAAATTGACCGTAGGACGATTCTAATTATTCCCTCTGTGCCTGGGGGGTATTCCATACCCTCCGAAAGTATCCCCTCCCTAAGTGCTGCACCGCCCCCCTAATATAGAGCCTTAAATCCGCTCCTGACCCTAGCTACCATTTCCGTATATAGGGCTTTATTAAGCAAAGTGGCCTTTATTTGTGAGCTCTACTATACGTGATTTCTTTTTTTGCATAACCTTTTGAAACACCTTGTATAACTTCTACTCTAATTATAAGAGTAGAAGTTATATATACATATACAACATCTTCAAAAACAATCAATATTTTTTCACATTTTTGATTGAGTCATTCATTCATAAAAATGATCGACCCGTGGTTTAATGTTTCGTGCAACTCTCCGCTTCCTAATCAGACATAATTAAAAGGTAGAAATATTATCAAAACAATCATTGCTCCCCTCTTCGGCTATTTTACGGCTCGGACATGCAGATTAATCACGCTGAAACGGGAACATTAAAAAGGAAAAATTACCAATGAGAAGAAAAAAATCTGACGTAGTAGCGTTGGGAAAGCAGAATACGTCAACTGGAAAATACAAAACTGACATGTTATTAATTAAACTAGAAAGCTTCTCCTCCTTCATAGTGGCATGGCCTATCCATGCGATAGGTCATGCTTCTATGAAGCATCTCCGACATAAAAGCTACTAACTGGTAAAGTTGTCTATATACACGTACATTTGGGCATCCACAGGGGCCTCAGAAATATTGAAGGAAAGATTAATGAAATAGTTTTCAAAACCGATCGAACAATGACAAACCTTTTTTGTCATGCGTTTAAACTATCAGACTATTTAGACAAAATTTGGTCACATTTGTATTTGATATCAAATACAATTAACAAGTGAATTAAACAAATATATTTGAAGATCACACAGTTTAGTGCTGTTTGAAGTAAAAAAAATGACAAAATTCTCAACTCACAGTCAACGTAGTTCTAAAATGACAGATTCCCCTAACAATGTGGGTGCGAAATAAGTAAAAGTTCAAAGGGAAGCGAGTTCTCTCCAACAAAATGTCCCCGGGGCCCAAATCTCGAGTTTCAGTCATTGATCAAAGTGTCTCGATAGGATTTGTCGTGTTCTAATATGCATGTAATTACCATACATACCAAATTTCAAGTCTCTGGCAGCACCTAATACCGTTCCCTTTCCAGGCAGGATTCACGAAACGCCAAAACCACCAACTGTACATTTCATTTTAATTAAAATTCAAGAAGCGTACAAATAAGAAGAGCATTATTTTGGCATCACTAAAGGATGTCTACAGCTCCGGACTGTATACCAGAACGAATCGATCTATCTCACACCGTGACCACATTTAATTTTTCGTTATCGAGTTGTTAAAAAAGACCTGGGTCCATTTCCGCAAAAATTCTGCTTGAAATGAAAATGTTCATGTCCGTGTCAATAAATCATGTATGACCACCATTAGGAATATTAAAAACTGGGACATTCTGAGTGGGGGGGGGGGGANNGGGGGGGGGGGGGGGGGAGTTGGGAGGGTTTGCTGGCCTCAAAACTAAACTTTTGAATTGTGTTTTTCAATTTTTGTTACAATACATTTTCCTCCTTTAGAAAATAAATTTTGTGCTATGAGGTGGAAAATTACGTTAGGGTAAGAAAAGAAATACGTAAGCACTTTAGAAAACTCATTATGTTCCATTGGGGACATGGAGAGTAAGGCAGTACCTCTGCTGAGATATTGTTATTAGTCCGATGGTCAGTGAATGGGAACTTGTTCTGGATCTATGCAGGGTGTTTCAAAAGGTTATACAAAAATATGTCTAAAATTTCTGCACGAATACAATACTTTATCTTCTATGGAAGAGAAAGTAAAAAGAAACCACGTATAGTAGAGCTCAAATAATGGCCACTTTGGGCACTTTCCTATAAACCCCTATATACGGAAATGGTAGCTAGGGCCAGGAGCGGATTTAAGGCTCTATATTAGGGGGGCGGTGCAGTACTTAGGGAGGGCATACTTCCGGAAGGTATGGAACACCCCCCATGCACAGGGGGAATAATTAGAATCGTCCTACGGTCAATGTTTGTGATTTTAAAAGGTCAACGCTTAGTTTTAGACAAGAGCTATTCCAGTCTTTTTTGTAGCAAAACAAGTTTTAGAAGACATGCCATACCTTAAAACACCAAAAAAATACATATCAAACATTTTTTGGCATTTTCATTTCTGGCACTTAAAAATCGAAAAATAATTATTAAAAATCGAATTATTTTGAGAGTGACTTCATTTTTTGCATGACGCCTTCGATTGCTATCATGCTTCTTTGGTGAGTATTTTGCACTTCTTCCCCGATCAGGGGCGGAGTTATATGGGGGTCATGAAATGAAAATGCCTAAAACTTTTTGATGCGTAATTTTTTGGTGTTTTAAGGTATGACATGTCTTCTAAAACTTGTTTTACTACAAAAAAAGACCGAAATAGCTCTTATCTAAAACCAATCGTTAACCTTTTAAAATCACAAAAATTGAGCGTACCGACGATTCCAAATATGAAGTATTAATCTTGACGTTAGTCCATTGCATTATCTCGAACCTTGGACTTGATGGATTTTCAAATTTTTTGGAATTTTTATTTGCAATGAACTAACGTCAGGATTAATACTTCATATTTAGAATCGTCCTACCCTTAATTTTTGTGATTTTTAAGTGACAACTTTGGCTGGCCCTAGCTTCCTAGGGGTCCATTTCCGATGTCTACTTTTCTACCTAGGTCCCTTTCTACCTTGGGGTCCATTTCCGAATAGGGTTTTATTAAGCAAAATGGCCTTTATTTGAGCTCCACTATAGGTGGTTTCTTTTTTTGCATAACCTTTGAAACACCCTGTATTTATAAAAGCAAAGCTCTGTTAATATTGATTCAGTCACCCAAAAATAATGGCTACACGATTATTTTATTCCCTTATTTACTACTAGCTGTTTCGCCCGTGCTTCGCTACGGTATTTATATTGCTATCTTTGTTTTTCAAGGACAATTGAAATTGGGGGGATGNACTCTTGAAAACACTTCTCCCCTTCAGTAAGGGAAGATAAATATACATGGTATTTCAAAAGATTATGCAGAAAAAGAAACCACGTATAGTAGAGCTCAAATAAAGGCCACTTTGCTTAATAAACCCCTATATGGAAATGGATTCCAAGGTTGCTAGGGCTGCCCAAAGTTGGCACTTAAAAATCGAATTATTTTGCGATTGACTTCATTTTGTGCATGACGTCTTCCATTGTTATCATGCTTCTTTGATGAGTATTTGGCACTTTTACCCCGATCAGGGCCGGAGTGATGGCGGGTCATGAAATGAAAATGCCTAAAACTTTTTAATGCGTAATTTTTTGGTGTTTTAAGGTATGACAAGCTTCTAAAACATGTTTTGCTACAAAAAAGACCGGAATAGCTCTTGTCTTGTTGACCTTTTAAAATCACAAAAATTGAGCGTAAGACTATTCCCAATATGAAGTATTAATCTTGACGTTAGTTCATTGCATTGTATCGAACCTTGAACTTGATGGATTTCCAAATTTTTTGGAATTTTTATTTGCAATGAACTAACGTCAGGATTAATACTTCATATTTAGAATCCTCCTACGTTCAATATTTGTTATTTTTAAGTGCCAACTTTGGGTGGCCCTAGTAACTACCTTGGGGTCCATTTCCGTATAGGGGCTTATTAAGCAAAGTTCCCTTTATTTGAGATCTACTATACGTGGTTTCTTTTTTTGCATAACCTTTTGAAACACCCTGTATATCAAGGGGTTAAGCCATTAAGAATACAGTGTCTGTGGCAGTAATTCGTAGCCAAGTTCATGGCATTTACTATAATGATTCCAATCACCGATGGATAATTGTCCATTTTATGAAAATACTGAAGATCATGATCATATCATACTGAACAAAAGTGTTTTTTAAGGGCTTTTGTATACGTACCAGTCAAATACAGAAATCAAAGAATTAACAAATAGATCATGGTTATATTTTAACTTCAAAAGTCACATGATTTAAATCAATACAAGGAAATGGTGGAATTCAGTGTTGGAGCCTGGTTTTATGTTTGGCTTGCTTTCATTCATTGACCTGTTGTTAGCCTCACATTGTGTTTTATATAAAAATATCTGTTTTTAAGTTAAGGAACGTTTTGAAATTCTCTCTACAGTTTCAGTCAAACACAATAAACATTTTAGGCCGTCTTAATACCGTTCATATTGTGTTTTAAGTTAAGGAACGTTTTGAAATTCTCTCTACAGTTTCAGTCAAACACAATAAACATTTTAGGCCGTCTTAATACCGTTCATATTGTGTTTTAAGTTAAGGAACGTTTTGAAATTCTCTCTACAGTTTCAGTCAAACACAATAAACATTTTAGGCCGTCTTAATACCGTTGGCGTCAGTCGGCTCGACATTCATTTTTAACTGATTTGTAGACATCAACAATTGCTGGCGTCCATAGTAATGCTAAGGTATCGCTCTTTCCTTACTCCTTCATTTCTTTGCTTTTTACACTTTGGTTACTTATAACTTTTGGTATATTGCCCATTTGAAATTACCTAATTGACTATGCATTCCTCGATTTTAAATTTTCAGTATTGGAAAAGAGCGCATTCTAGAAATAACAGAAGAAATCATTGCCGCTCAAAATTATCTTAACAAAGAACCTTTGGAAACAGACCATCTCATGGAATTTGTAGAATTTTTAGATAAAATGGTGATTCGAGCGCAGGAAATGGACAATGAACGGAAATATTGTCAAGATCTGTACACATTGATTGAAGATTTTGATATTAAATATCCATTTGAAGATAAAACATCGTACATGGTGAATAGCAATGAGTTTTATTTGTCATTATTAGTAATGGTTAGACAATAACAACTCCGTGGTAGACACTCGACTTGCAGCAGGCAATTTCGGTCTTGTCAAAAATTTCAAAAAAGTTTTTTTTTTCTTTTTCTTGTTCAGGTTGTGTTTAGGCGTAACTCATCCTCTCGGGGACAATTGAATAGTTATGGTTATGTTGTTGTTGTTGTTAACGTTCTCAACGACTCTCACTATGTCTCCAGGCCAAGAAAGGCGACCTCTCCAACAGGATCTGTCCATAATGCTGACGGCTCTAGATTAGTTGGGTTTGATGGATAGTTGCTGGCTGCTCAGCCAGCATACATAGACGACAACGATCAGATACTTCAGGGTTTAGCAAGGATTTATATACCAACTCTTTTAGCGTTTACCAAGATTTTTATAGACCAAAAGGCAGTGAGTTGTCGTCGGAACGGTGTTGATGGTCTTTGGCCGTGCCCGAGGGCACGGGTAGCCCCGGTACGAAGAACCAATCATCTTGGGGTCCGGTTATGGTTATAGTGACAAGTGGTATCATTATGAGGTAAATTGTGATGATAGTTCAGAGATATTGGAGTGATTGTTAAAAAACTTTGTAATTTAAAAAAGCTCCTTAAATCATCAAGCTTTTATTATTTTCATCACGTATTTAGAAAGCAATTTGAGACATGAAAAGGAATGCATTATTTTCCCAAGTGAATCAATCTGAAGACTCCATTCTTCAGGTTCTAGTGGTTAGAAAGACACGGGTTTTCCACGCTGATGGTTAATTGTTACCCTTTTTTTAAAAAAAAAATAGAAACAGAAAGCGGCTTAAATGATTTTAATATCTATCGACGATTTGATCCCTTTTGTCTCCTCGTTCTCTTTCGGCTCGTGAAAATTTGTCTTCCAACTTATTAATTTAAAAAAGTACAGATGAGTCCCACTGGGGACATAGTAAAATATCAAATTACTCCCCTTTGAAACACAAAAAGTACAAAATCAGGCTCGGTGCTTGAAAGATTTGTAATATCTGCCTTAAAATATTGCACATTTATTTTTTGACACTTAAATTTCATTTTGATTTTAGGTGCTCTCTGATTTGCTAGTCAATCTTCACTCGACCATAGACAAATTGGTTCAGCAAAAGGATACTCTTACGTCCAAAATATTCCGTGACAAAATAAAGAGGGATATAGACAAGCTGCTGAAACGAATTGAAGATATTCAGTCAAAAGCAGAGGTAAGATTTTAGACGTATTTTTCGTGCTTCAATATTGTTGAAGAAATTAAAACTAGCATTCAAATATAACTAGACTGCCGATTTGTCAGATCTATTTTTTCGGCGGTATGTGAACTTCATTGAAACAAACATTCAGTCGTTAAAATATTGTTCAAATTCTAAATCGAAACCACTTTTGAGCAAAATGATGTTCAATAATTGTTATAGTGTTATGGTATAATTTCTTTGTGACACTTCCTCATTTGCATTTACAATTTTTAAATGTTCATCTCAGCATTACAGTGTTTTCCATCTCCTATAATTAAGATAATCATTGTACAGATTGTACTAACGTAAGGTTTGTAGAATGATATATATAAAGGCTGATTGCACCCCATAACACAACGAAAAACGAAATCAAATTTTTCGAAGATTTTTTAGGTTTTCAAAATTTCAACTTCTTCTAGAATCAAACCCGAGTCTCCTAGAATCGTACGCAGGAGATCAAACCAGGGTCTCCTGGGTGCAATTCCAGTGTGATTACGGAAGCAACAGACTCCCTAATAACATTGGATTTATTAGATATAAATATTAAGCGTAATGTTTAATAAATATTTTTTGTGGGAATTCACTTTATTACAGAATCCCAGTCTGATCGATTTGGACACAAGTGCAGAAGAGGCAATTGCCAAATTAGACATTTTACTCTTTGAATTGGATGAATGTCAAAATATAGCCAATTCTTATAAATCCTACNCCCCCCCCCCCCAAAAAAAATAGTTACACGTGATTTTGTATAGAGAAGTAGGTAATGAGTTTAGAGAAAAACACAAAATGACCGCCATCTTGTGTTTGCTTGGACCAAGCAAAAGAGGCTATACATGTGGAAATAATTATTGTTGGAAATAATGAGATCTATAACCTCTTAAACTTTAGCAATTTTTTTTCGGGACCACCCTGTACATATTTTAAGCTTCTACGGAAAATACAAAGTTTGAATAAAATTATATTTCCTTTGTCCGCTGTAAGTTGAACTTCCCACAGATTTTTAATATTTTTTTTGTATTTATTCAACAGGCAGACATCACTGAATATGATTTACTAAATCAATTAATACCCAACGTCAAAACCCGTCGTCGACTCAGAACTGCACTGACTGAATGGGAAGACAAAACAAATGAATGGCAGATGATGAAATTCCAAGATCTTGATGCGGAGGATATATCAAACCAAACTAAAATATTCACTGCTTTGGTAGCAACATTTGAGAAGTCTATACCACCTAATAATTCAGTAACAAAACTCAAACAAAATGTAGATGATGTTAGAAACAAGGTAAGGAGTGTGTTGATCAATGATTTGTAAGCCAGAACCGGGAGAATGTTTCGAGCATGCCAGATTTCAAGTATTCAGATTCACTATGTTTTTGCACCTCGTCAAAATGTAACCCATTAATATAGAGTAGTACAGTAGATACTTTGCGTGTAACCATTATTGAGAACTAAGTCGGGTTAATCCTAGGTGTTTTGGATTAACCCGATTCAGAAACCAACCTTTTCTAAAACGCAAAATACAAATAAAAAATTCGAGTTTTGGGGAATTTTTGATAATAAAAAGCAAAAATAGAATGTTGTGGTTAAAGCGATGTTCTTCCCAAAATTAACTCTTCTTCCCGTTTGTGAAAAATGGTAGAAACAGTTTGATATGAGGTTACTAAAAAAAGTTTTTATGTCTCTTGGCTGGAAGTATGATGGTATGCGTTTCAGGTCGTTCCGGTTAGTAAAATTGGCTATCTTGAGGACGAGGATTTTTATATCTCATCTCAGAATAAAATAATACTCCGGACTAGTTCCTACAGCGCACGTTTTGAGCAGATGTTATCTACCTGTAGATTAAGATGATAATTTAGTTTTTATTTTCAGTTGCCCGTGATAGCAGCATTGAGAAATCCCAGTTTGGAAAAAAGGCACTGGGATAGAATTGAATCCTTAATAGGAGAGGAAATAGATCTGGAAACATTGACGTTACATGATTTAGAAGAATGGGGTGCTTTTGATGTTGAAGAGGAAATCATTGAAATCTCTGGAAAAGCGAGTGCGGAATCTGTTCTCGGATCACTTCTAAAGAAGGTATTTTTCAATATAATTTACACAATAAATCATATATTGTCCCGGTTTTTTTTTTTTTTTTTTTTTTTTTTTTTTTTTTGATATGTCATATGTGAGAATAAAATGAAATTAGTAATGGTTCCCTAAACACAGGGATCAATCAATCAATAGTGGCATCATCTTTTCCAATGCTGCCTGACGTATGACACTGCGCCTCTAAATAATTTTAGTTTGCTGCTAAAGTTTTGAATTGACATCATAAATCTATTCTTGGAGGCGAAGTCTGAGTCGTGGAGTAGATTTCCTAATTTTTGACAGAAGGTATCTTAAGTCGAAAGTTTTATAATATAAGAAGTCGGATTTGGAGTCAGGTAATTTTGATATAGTTAGAAGCCTGAGTCGAAGATAATTTGAACGCAGCACTGCTAATAATTGTCATGGGCAACTAGAATCATGTCAATCACTGCAATATTATTGGATCATCAACACAAAAATAATAATATTTTACAGCATCAGCTCAGGTTGACCCGGCCCGTGAGTAATTTCCAAAATTTGACTTATTTTTCACTATAGAAGTTAGTGTTATATAAATAGTTGTTAAATTATTTCAGGTGGAAAATACGTGGAAATTGTTTGAATTCAACTGCATTCCCTTTCGTGATTATAAGAATGTATACATTTTGGGAGCTCTAGAGGAAATCCAAACAACTCTGGACGAGTCTCTAATCAGCATAGCAACTATTCTGAGTGCAAGACATGTTGATCAGATTAAGGATACCGCCGAACACTGGCGGCAGACACTCTTTTTGTTTTCCAAAACTTTGGACGAGTGGGTAGCATTTCAAAACAACTGGATTTATTTGGAATCAATATTTCGTGGGCCCGATATTCAAAGGCAACTTCCCAATGAGAACTCACTATTTTTAGTGGCAGATAGATTTTGGAAAAATATTATGGCACAAACTTTTAGGAAACCACAAGCTTTCGCTGCTGCAACGGCACCAGACTTTTTAGCAATGCTTCAAAAGAACAACGAAAATTTGGAGATAGTTTTAAAAAGTTTGGAATCCTACTTAGATCTCAAGAGAGCGGTATTTCCAAGGTTTTATTTCCTATCCAATGAAGAACTTCTTGAAATTTTGGGACAGTCTACGAACCCACAAGGTGTTCAAGCACATCTCGGCAAATGTTTTGATGGCATTGTAGGCCTGAAATTTGGTCAGAAGAAACAAAAAATTAAAGGGACTGACGAAACACAATTAGTTCCTAGCTCCGATATTATCGCTATTGTCTCCCCTGAAGGTGAAGTTGTTCCATTAGGTAAGGGTCTTACTGCGCGTGATAATGTTGAAGATTGGCTATCCAACCTTGAAAAATCAATGTTTGCGAGTTTGAGAAGACTTATGAAAGCTGGAATGTTGGACTTTACATCAAGAAAACGCCGAGAGTGGGTACTCATTCATCCATCCCAAGTTGTTCTTACCATATCTCAACTGATGTGGTGCGCTGAAATCACCGATATTTTGG
>CM022880.1:29496402-29517808 GCA_012654025.1 Pachypsylla venusta
TTGAAAAAGTCGATTCGACGAAAATTAAAAATATTTAAATTCTTTCCTTCAACAAGAAAATCATAAAGTCACTAAAGACATTCCTATATTATAATTATTAGTCTGTAATTTGTAAGAAAAAATTAAATCCGTGTATAAGAATTGTAAAAATATAGCCAGACAATTCCCCCCCCCCCTTTTTTTTTACTTCTGTGTGATCAAATATTATTTGGGTCGTTCATACAGAGGTTTTCTTTTGTTCTGACTGCAAGTGATTTCGTATTTCAGTGGATAACGTTATAGGAAGGTTGTTTTTTTGGCTTAACGTCTCTTTAACATTGATTTGTCATTCAAGACGGGGGTTTCACCCTCCATTCGCTAGAAACTTGCAAACCAGATACCCACATTGACCTCACCCAGTCTAGGGTTGGGCCCGCAAAATAGCCGGCATCACGAGGACTGGACGTTGCTTAACTTCAGTGATCTAATGGGCGGCACCCCTTTCCTCCGATGTCATACCTTTTCCTCCAGTTTAAAAATCGGAAGCAAAAAGGTACACTCCTTTTCCCCCGACAACTGTAAAAAGGTATAGTCCTATTTCTCCGATCTATGTACCTGCCACAAAAGAAAAAGAAAGACGAAATGGGAAACAAAAAAATTAAATATACCGTCCATACAAATAAAATCTGAAGAACAGAGAGCTCTAAGATTAGTGTCACAAGTGAAAATAATGGGTCCTTCCCCAGCTTGAAGCAAAAACGGTTCATTTCGGTTCGTTGTATATCCACGACTTGCAAGCAATTTCTTCCTGAGCCTTGTAAATACTTCGTTTTACCAGATGTACATCTTTCAGACCCAATGTTTTACTTCCAACATCAATATCACTCAAAGTTTTTATCAGCACTTTGCTCGGTTTTTCGCACAAATCTTCGGTTGCCTTTCTTTTTGCAAATATTACAAATATCAACAAACTAGATTATGATCGGAGAAATAGGTAGAGAGATTAGTACCTATAAATTCAAATCGGAGGAATAGGAGTTCCCAAATTGTGTATCCTAAAATATTATTGGAGGAATAGGACATCGGACCAAAGGGACACTCATTAAATCGGAGGAAAAGGATGCTGCCCGATCTAATGAGAAATGGTGTATTCAACGTGCCACATAGACGCCGGCTATAGGAAGGCCTAGTTTGGAGCACCGGTCCGTGATTTCAAAGAATAATTATTTTAATTTTGAATTTCCGGCATTTTCCTGTGTTCAATTGTTTCTGTGTTTTTTTTTTTTTTTGGAAAGTATTTGGGTAACATCGAAAATTTTCTTACGAAATACACGCTAAACTTAACTTTGCAAAATGTATTTGCAGTTGATACAAAATTTCTTATTTTTGAAAATATACATTAATTTTTATCTGCTGGTAAATGTAAATTTACAATAGTTTCTTTTCAAGACTTCAACCTCATCAAACATTGAAAACAAGTTATTAATGAGCACCCACCCACTTATCTTCTAAGGGTATACAGGTGGTTGTGTATTTTTAGAAGATTTTTCTAAATAAAAAATAAAATCCACATCACATTGTAACTAAAATTGGATGAAGAAATCTTGTGGGAGGTCTGCATAAGATATTAGGAATTATATCAGCAATCAAGCTGTGTCACACGCATCAGAGACAAACATTCTGCTCGGGAATAGATTATTTGATTTCTTGGCAAACATACCAACAACAATGTGAACAACATCAACTTGTTATACAGACTGAACAAACCTGTGCCCACACAATCTAATGTTGAGTCTATCAGGAGAAAAATATGTTGCATTACCAAATGCTACGAGTATTGTCGTCTGGTAATGCACTGGCAGTAACAGGAGTTTACAAGAAAAGATAGATCGAGAAATGAGAAGATTAGGGGAATAATGAGAAGATTAGGGGAACGAAAAGTGGAACCATTTGGGAATAAAATTCAAGAGGGAAGATGGAAGTGGTTTAGGCATATTGAGAGAAGAGAGGAAAACTATTTCGGGCTGAAAGTAAAGATTTCAGGAATAGAAGAAAAAAAATCTAGATTGTAACATCGACCCCAAATAAAATTGGAAAAGATTGCAGTGAAAGGTGAAGAAAAAATACACGACCCCAAATAAAATTGGAAAAGATTGCAGTGAAAGATGAAGAAAAATCAAATGGTTCCCACCTGAAATAAGGAACAAAGTTTTCTTTTCAAACTTTTGAAATTCCCAAATTCTGTTCTGGGAACCAAGAAAAGGATACAGTCAGCTCCTATACCAAGTGATAGGAGCAGAGTAAAACATCGCTCAAAAGATGTTCTTTTAATAACTTTGCTCTGAATCATACGCAATGAATAGAATGTCTGTGATAAGCACAACTTGTTTACAAAAACGTTCTTCTGAATATTATAAGTTTGAAAATAGAACTTCTTTCCTCTATTTCCCAGTTGGGTCGCCGATAAAAAATCCACGACAGGCACGAAAAAAATTACTGGCCCCAATAAAATGAACAAATTCTTACAGGTCTCTCCAAAAACCCAAGCCCTGAGATACTACCCCGTCACCCCTACCCCTCCCGGTGGCCCTGCTGAATTGGAGAGAGTTTTCGCGAGAGAGAGAGAAAAAAAAACGGACACCTCTTGAAGTTATTCTGGGACGGTACTTCTCACGGACCGAATTGTGCTAAGCCGATGAAAAACAGTCAAATATCTTGAGTTATTTCAATGAATAATTTGACTACTTGTCCTTAAACGGCCTTTAAAGTGGCAAGCTATATTCTCTTTATATTTCTTTGAAATCCCCAGTCACGTCACTTTGTGCGGAGCATGCTTTTTAGTAAAATTTGTTCATAATAATAACAACCAAACAATTGTGTAAATTCGTTACTGTTTCAAAGTACAAGTGAATGCTTGTTAAATATCACGATAAAATCGAAAAGGTACTTCAATGAAAGTAAAAAGAAGTAAACATGCAACGCATACATTGAAATTCATGTAAGAATCAATTTTGTAAACAAACTGCTCGCAGACAGACGTCAGCTCCCCCGTTCCATGGATACAACAAAACAATATTTCCGTTCTGACCTACATTCACCCACAAGGTCAATATTAAGCGTCAGACTAAAATCTGTAAATAATGAAAAAGCTGAAATACAATGTAATGATGATGACATTTGGCTACGATTATACTTCTAATATAGTAAAAATGAATTTTGTCCAGCAAAAGCAAGATGAAAAGGGGAACAATAGAAAGGCACTTTGCTCGCCCTGTCAAAATCCTGATATAATTCTGTGGGCGAGGTCTATGATGTCTATCACAAGCAAAATGAATTTTGTCAAGGCAAAAGCAAGATGAAAAGGGGAACAATAGAAGGGCACTTTGCTCGTCCTGTCAGAATCCTGATATACTTCTGTGGGCGAGGTCTATGATGTCTATCACAAGCAAAATTAATTTTGTCAAGGCAAAAGCAAGATGAAAAGGGGAACAATAGAAGGGCACTTTGCTCGCCCTGTCAAAATCCTGATATACTTCTGTGGGCGAGGCCTATGATGTCTATCACAAGCAAAATGGATTTTGTCAATGCAAAAGCAAGATGAAAAGGGGAACAATAGAAGGGCACTTTGCTCGCCCTGTCAAAATCCTGATATACTTCTGTGGGCGAGGCCTATGATGTCTATCAGAAGCAAAATGAATTTTGTCAATGCAAAAGCAAGATGAAAAGGGAAACAATAGAAGGGCACTTTGCTCGCCCTGTCAAAATCCTGAAATACTTGCGTGGGCGAGGTCTATCAGAAGCATTGCTAAAAAATTTTTGGATATTTTTAGCATTCATTAAATATTTCAAGGAATTTCTTTAGAATTAAGTCTTTGTGTAATTTCCTCAGATCCATTCATGACTAACTTTCCATGCGGAAAAGTAAATCTTACTTAGGATTGTCATAAGATACTTGAGGTTGATGATATCCTCATTCCTCATGGTCCGAGTCCAACCGAAGTTTAAAATAACACAGAAAGCATTTCTGTAATATCATTTTGTTTTGTAACTAATTTTCCTGTTAATTAAATTACAATGATTGACATGGTTCAGGGGGCCAATGTTAATTATCAGCCTCCAAGAATAGATGTATGATGACAAATAAAAACATTAGCAGTAGATAAATTTATTTGGAGCTATAGTCTCATCTTAGCCATCTGGTTATTATGTAGGTCATGCCACTAGTGAAAGAATGAAAGTCTTGGTGCCACTATATAGTGAAAGAATGAAAGTCTTATTTGAAGAAAAGATTTTTAGTTATTTTTTTAATATTCGTCGAATTGTATTGTTCTCATGAGATTGCGAAAATATTTTCATTGTTCAATTGACAATTCCAAAGATTTTTCCAAAAAATTGATTGAATTTTTTTAAAGAAATTTATTGAAAATTCGTCTTTTATCACCAGAACAGATCATAATGCTCCAAAAATGAAATGTTTCAAATAGTGATTGTACTAACGCATAGGAACTGTATCCTCTACCTCTCTACCACAAGAAATAATGTAAACACCCCTCAATTTGTTCAGTATTAGAGGTTTGCGGTTTCTTTTGGTCCGACTATTTGCGTGTCTTTAATAATACCTAGTTATTTATTTATTATGTGGTAACATTGAAAATTCGACGATGATACGTCATACACTTCAAAGAATTTTACACATACATGTTTTCCAATAACTATGAATTATCTTACTGATGTCATTCAGGTGCTTTCGATGTTATAAATTTCTTTACACCATTCGATTATGTCAGTAGGAGGACTGAGCTCGGAGGATCTTCATCTCCAGAAAATTTTCCTACTATTACAAGTAAGATCTTTATGAAAATTAAAGCATCCAAAGATTTTGTTAAATTTGTAGAGAAAATACTATATCTTCACTTGACTATATTATGATAGAGATCAGAGATGTTAATTAGAGGTGACTAGTTTCATACTCTCCTGAGTACATCATCTAGTTTGTACCTCTAATGTGTATGAAACTAGTCAGCTCTAATTACCTATAACATAATTTATATAATTTCATAGTCAAATGTAGATAATTATTTTAATATTTCCTCTGCCTCATAGTACAAAGATGTTCACGCCTTTGTGTTGAAATTTATATTTTCTCAAACCCAAAGAGTAAAATAGGAAAAAGCAATCAAAAATTAACTGATTTCATATAGCTTACTTGTAATTTGATTCAATATGAATTAGTTTCTACGCTATAAATGCACCGGCGAAGGTTTCAAAGCAGCTCACAAATACACGAATATAATTATTTTCACTTAATTAATCTTCACTAACAAGAACTAACTATTGTAAACAAAATAATTATAAAATTCAAATATATGAAATTCTAACGTAATTCTCAACATTTTTTAAAAAAATTAATAAATAAATTCCGACGAACGCACTTTACACTTAGTGGACACTTAATTTTAAACACAAAAATTATGAAATTAATTATTTGATTGATATTAATTAATTAAATTTACACATTAACACACAAATTAAATTAAATGCTTGTATTTATTTAAACTAAAAACATTATTGTTATCTTTTTGAATATATATATATATTTTAATAACAATAAATTATAATTATAAAAGACAGACTTAATTAATAATAAATTGACATACAATTAAAAAGTTATATTTAACTAAAATAAAAATAATAAACGCAAATATTATTTAATTTGAAAAATAATTCAACACAGACACATTTAGCAAAACAAATAATCTGTACGAACTGAAAACTGAAAGTTAAAATTTATATATAAAAAAAAAATGCGCAGATCTGTTCCGTTTTCAAATCATGCGCAATTTATAACGTGGGGGAGAAATAGAAAACTTTTTGTGTATGGGAATGACCTATATTATAGCCTTTATATTTTTCTTTCTACAAATTCTGAAACTGAAAAAAAAGCCTTTTTGTTTGCAGAAACTTAGAAAATTAGTCCCTTTTTATTACAAGAGTAAACATTGAAGATTACTGACAAACAAGGAAGTGAGCTTAACAAGTTACCAGTAAACATAGAATAAATATACAAGTTTAGTATATTATCTTTGCAAAACTCAGTATACATCTGAGGGGGATTCTAGATATTTTCGTTTCCATAATTCAGGGACAATGAAACACCTGCTCTCTGCTCTTAGTTAGGTAGGAAGAGAACTTTGTTCCGTTTTTACACGAAATTGTACCCTTTTAGATTAGTTGAACTAATGTGTGAGCTATCTCATGGGATGCTAGAAATAGGATACAAGGCATGTAGGAACGGATGTAAATTATTACTAACTGACAAAACCAAAATTGAGAAGTTATAACGAAATATGAATTTTCCTCAACTATAAATAATTATTGACAATTTTGGTGTGAACTTTGAAATGAAATGCTTCCTATTTGTAAGAGGGTACTCAAAATTTGAAAAAATTCAATTCCCATGTTAAGAGAGAACCACGAAAATAGTCCGATTACGATAAAATTTTAGAAATGAACTCCAATTAAAGTCCTGGACACAACTATCAAACACCCTGTATATATGACTGATAAATAAAACACCCTGTATATATGATTGTATCGATTAAGAGTGTCATTTCGATAGCTCGTTTCCAAATAATAATTTGGTATATTATTTTCATAAATTTGGTATATTATTATTTTCAATAATGAACTTTTTTTCTTTCCTTCTTTCGTGCCCAGCATTCAGCATATACTCAAAATAAACCGTGATACAAATTTACAAATTTCAATTATGTCAATTTTTATTTGGGCATTATAGCAGTATAAGGTTTTTTAACCATCTCTCCAATATCACTACCATTTGTCGCTATTACCATAGCTACTCAATTATCTCAGGAGGCTCAGTTCTACCCCTAAAAATCGAAAAAACCTTTTTCGATACCACCATGAACCCGGTAACTCCTTGGTGCAAGTCGAGGGTGATGCACACTCTGTCATGGAGACATCTTCGTTGATTATAAGTCACTAAATCAGTCAGTATCCCAACTTATCCTCAGGATTTTGAATTAACCCTAAACATGAGCAGAAAATTTGAAAATAACCTTTTCACAAATTGTTGACCCGACAAGGATTCGGTAAATAGTTGGTGCATGCCGAGTGTGATGTACGCAGATGTGAGTGGATCATTAAACCTGTACAAAGATATTGATTTTGGGAACCCCTTATAGGAAGGTGTTCCGAAATGCAATATTGCCACAATTCCTGAAGATTATAATGAACATTAAATTTGTTGCCACCTCAATGCATTACGTATTTCTAATTATAACTGTTATATTGTTCCAATATGCTTCGAACCTAACCAAGTTTGCAAAAGCAAATAACTAACTTTAATGAGTTACTAATTCAATTATTTCAATTGTGTTTTGCCCTTGATTTTCTTCTTGCCGATGAAATGGAATCTTTATAAATGTTGCAAGACATATCCTTTCATTTTTATGAAGGATGTAGCAATATTTCAAACACTTCGGAAGATACACTTTAATTTATGACAACATACTCGTAGAATGGCACATGATGAACGATAATTATTTTGTTGGTCTGTTTGTAACACGATAACTCTCGAACGCCTTGCTCCAGCTGCTCTTGCGCCTGCTACAGGATGTTGCTCGAAAAATTCTTTCACCTCTTGAAGTTGACTTTCTGTGTGGTGAATTTCCCACAAACGGTGTATAATTCTATCAAAAACCCTAATATGGTTTAAACCAAAACTCTTTAGAAAATAATCCCAATTTTTCTTGATATATAATTTTATGCTACCGCTAACCCTTTGAGGTTTCCTGCCAGCATAATTAGCGTGGAGAAGTAATCCTGGGATCGAATGTTCTTCTGATCTTCGTTCATTTCTAAAAAAAAAAAAAAAAAACGAACGNTTGACATTTCTAAAAAAAAAAAAAAAATCGAGCGACCGAGGTTCCTGTACGGATCATTTTGATTTGGTCTTGAGGATTTAGTTCTTTATTAAACTTATCCCAGATTTTTTTTCCATTCTTCTTCTGTGTTGATTAACCGCGCGGCAATAAGCACTATTTGGATAGATCATGTAGACCAGTGATTCCCTAAGTGGTCCAAGTGGACGGGAGACTACGGGGGTCTACGTTGGGCTTGACCAAAAAATGGGGATTCACAATTAGTAAGCAGGGTCCACAAAAATTTATTTGGTTTCGATAGTGAAAAATAAAAATGTTGGNTTGGTTTCGATAGTGAAAAACTAAAATGTTGGCTTGACTTCACCTATAACCTAAATCAATGTAGTTGTGTGCTTGCAATCTTGCATGAACTTTATTCATTTATTTTAAAATTAGATGTCAAAAAAGTAAAGTTAGATGAAATTACTTTTTGATTGACAACTTTTTTCAGATCCACTCAAAACACAATCAATTAATTAATTAACCTCACTTTCTCACTTTTCAATCAATTCTCAATTTTGTTCGAATACTGTTAATTTGTAGTCAAGTTTTGAGAATATGGTAGAAATGTAACTGCAGGATTCGCTTTCAATGAGTGCCATTCCATTTCCGTCTCTCTCTCTCTCTCTCTTCTAACTCAATTACATTGTTCTCGGTTATTTCTTCTCTCTTGCAATGTTTTGTTTGTATTTCATTTTTCATCATTTTCTTTTTGTCTCATATTATCTCTCCAAAGTTTTAATTAGTTTGCATTACTTTATGATTAATTCCAATATTATTCATGAAGTAGTTTTCAGGCTTACAAACTTTTCGTTTAGACATTTTTGAGAAGCGCAGTAATGTTTTGCCACCACCACAAAGTCAAAATAATTTGTGCATAAATTAAAGTATACGTGACACGCGTATAAATTATGGATTCAACATAATGCAACAATGGTGATGGCAAACTCTTGAGAATAAATTCTTTTGAGTCATGTATCTTCCAAAAGCATCAAAATTACACATATTAATAGTTTTTACCTCACAACCGAAAATTGCTCTTTATACTATTCGGTATCTTAACCCTAAACCTTCTTAAAAATAATTTTAATTCGAAAAGAGATAAAAATAAACTGACTGAACTTTTGAATATAGCGTACTAGCTGATGGCCGCAACTTTGTTGGCGTCTTTTCCAATTGAAAAATTCTTTTGTGGCCAAAATAATTCAATGTGTTTCTTTGCAAATATCGAAATCCCCCCAGTTGGTTCATATATATATGGCATAGCTGGAATATGAATCAAGTTTTTTTGGGGGGGTGGAGGGTAATTGTACCGCTGAAAACGTGATTCTGGCGATAATTTGCGATCACACATGAACTTTCGATTCTTCCCTATCTTATTATGTAACTACTCGTATATTATAAGAAGAATGTTTGTTCCAAATTTCAAATTTCTACGTTTAACCACAGTAGAGTTACGTTGATTTTTATTTATAAATCATTCTCTCAGTCCTATGCGGACCCACCAACTGGATATTGCGTATTTTTTTTTAAAGTATAGATTATACGAAGTCCAAAAAGATTAAAAGACCCGAAGAATGTGTTACTTCCAAAACTTAAAGGATTTGGTGAATGTTAGTTCATATGAAAAAATTAAGACCATCGCGCTTAACAGAGAGATGATGATGATTAAAAAAGTAATGCAATCTGGCAAAATATTCGGTTAATTAGGTAGATTTTATTCTAACTTCTTTTTAAAAAGGAGAGTCATAATGGGGAAGTCGTCAAACCCACTGACATGTAAACTTCTATATAATTAAGATTTATAACTCAATCATTAAGAACAAAACACACAGCTTTGGGCGTGAGAAACGAAAAAACGGTTGGGAAGGATGAGCTTACACTAGTGGCGTAGCGTTGAAAAACTTGAAAAGTGTTCACGAGCTTTCATATTAAGAAATGAGAAAATAGCATCCTACTAAAAGTTTAGTATGAATGTGAAAGTCTGTTTCTAAGTTGGAAGTTTTGTACCATCATGAAACAAAGGAACTTTGGAGGCCCCCTGTTACAAAGGGTTCACATGAATTGACACTCGTCGAAATATTGAGATATAAAGCGAATATCAATGCTTCTAAAGTATAACTTAGCCTGAAATTAGAATTTTGTCTCAACTGTCGACTCGACCAACCAAAAAAATAGATATTCCAAGGACAGGAAAACCGTTTATCACACATAGAAAGATCATGTCTCATCTATATACGAGTATATATAAGAGAAAGACACTCACTTGTATTATATAAAAGAAAAAGTCACTGACTTAACACTCATCGCGATTTCTCCGCACTGGTACGTCCTAGGGGGCTGAAATTTGGCATGTAGGTCCCGCCTAGGTCTTAGATGCGCGCTAAGAAAGAAGTTTTATATTGTATACTCCTAATAGTTTAAACTTAATATTCCAAAAAAATCAGATTAATAAAAATAATTATTATGAAATAATAATAGGACGAGCATTCAATAGCTGTCAGACTATCATCCTCAGGTCAGTGTTGACTATGATATTCAGAATAGGATTTTTAACAGGACGATGGCAAACCCTAGAAAGCAGGCGTCCAATGATACAGTCCAAACAGTACGATATACCACTCAATGTCATACGATATACCACTCTTCTCACTTATATATTTAACATGACATCCAAAATTTCTTATACTATATCAAATAGAACACCCGGAAAAAGAATGTGGGACGAAATGGGGGGGGGGGGNGGGGGGGGGGGGGGAAATTAGAGAAACCATCTGATATTTCACAAGTCTTCACTGAGTTACACATCAGAAATCTTTGAGCTGATTAATGATATTTGAAACTCTATTATTTCTGTGCAGTAAAACTTTGTTTCTGAATGATTTTCTTTTTGTTCTTAAAATATATGAACTCAACTTTAGAAATCCCCGACCCAAACAAAATTGCCCTCAGCATTGGAAACTCAATAACTGAAAACTTGACTCAAAAATAAGCTTGTTTTTTATTTAACCCAGTTCATGAGTTTCATTCACTTTTTTTTCATTTCTTATTGACTTCTTTCTCAAGTCAAAGAGAAACAAAACCCACACTTTTCAATATTGAATTATCAAAATTTTCAAAAATGACATGAATAAAAGCGACAAATACTGAAATAAATAAATAAAAAAGTTAAGTTTTGCGGAATATATGTCCATTGACTTTGAATATTAACAGAATTTCACTTCTCAATTTGCTTATATAGGAGATTAACTATTAAATAAATTAAATTTAAACAAAACACTTACCAAAAACACTATTTATTTTAATTTAGGAAGAAACTAGTTTCGAATCATTCGATTCATCATCAGTCTAGTCGAGTCTAAAGATGGTAGTTGACTGAGTATTATTCAAAGCGTGCTCTGTAGGTTCACGCGATGTACTAACAAAATATCTATTGTCTATTTATAAAACCTTTTTGAATATAATATTGTCACTGGCCTTATCAATTTCAATAATATTATATTCAAAAAAGTGTTAGAAATGGACAATAGATATTTTGATAGTACATCGCGTGACCCCACACAGCACGCGGTGAATAATACTCAGTCAACTTCCATCCTTAGACCCGACTAGACTGATGATGAATGGAATGATTCGAAACTATTTTCTTCATAAATTAAAATAAATAGTGTATTAGGAAACTGTTTTTAATACATTTAGGAAACTGTATTTTCCAAAGCGACTTGTTGCGCCTTCTGAAATCAAATATTTATGTTTCCGAGAAGAAAAGCGAAGGATACAATTTCAAATATTTTTCTTCTTTTTTTGATGTTGTTGAGAATTGTCGTTGTCAAATATCATTTTGTTTTAATCATATTTTTAAACTTGTCTTTATTGTCTTCCCCTTCACCACCACTTCTGGCAACCATTATGGGGATACAATTTAATCTTCATATCTTTACAGAGTTTGCTGAAATCCAAAATTCATGTGGCAAGGCGCAATTCTGAGTGTTCAATGAAAATTGAAAACTCAAAAGTGCGTGTTGAAATAGATTTGTCATGTCAGACCAGTCTGGCCAAATCCTGGAAGGAGAATATTTATTGAAAGTTGAAATAGATTTGTCAAGTCAGATCAGTCTGACCAAATCCTGGAAGGAGAATATTTATTGAAAGTTGAAAAGGGTATACTCGTATATTAAAAAACTAAGAAAAACCGAGAATTTACGGGTATCAGATAAGTTACAATAAGGTATTATACAATATTCAGTAAAGTACAATGTGAATATTTGAGATGATTATGGTCTCGGCAGTCGGAGTGTTAATTAGTTCAGCATCTCAATGTTTGAGATTTTATATTTATAGCATTACTAGCTGTTTTCCCGTGCTTCGCTACGGTTACAAAATTCAACAACTCAATTTCAGATTTTTGGTGGAACCGACCCCCAGAGTGAACACGGCTCCTATTTAGAAAATTCAATATTTTACTCAAAGATATTACTTTTTGCACTGCGGAACACCTTCGTATAAAATTTCAGCTTTCTCGCTCATCCCGAAGTGATACTTCTTAACTATGGGTTTTTGGTGGAACCGACCCCCAGAGTGAGCACCGCTCCTAGTTAGAAAATTCAATATTTTATTCAAGGATATGACTTTTTGTACTTCGGAACACCTTTGTATCAAATTTCAGCTTTCTCGCTCATCCCGAAGTGGTACTTCTCAATTCCGATTTTTTGGTGGTGAAAACCGTCCATAAATCGGATAGAAACCGGAAATTTTCAAATTTTATATTTTTTATGGGGTCCTTATATACTATTTTGGGGGGGTCTATTCTCGGTCATTTTTCGTTATCTCTTTTAGTTTGCCCAGAAAAAAATTGCAAAAAGACCCGCTAAATAGCGTCATTTTTGGCGGTAACTTGCTCCCACTTGAACTTTAATTTTTTTCCTTTCTTATTACGCACCTACATGCTAAAAGGAACCAGTGTGCCAAATTTCAAGTCTCTACGTTTAGCCATCGTGGAGCTACGTTGATTATCAGTCAGTCAGTACGTCAGTCAGTATAACAACTGGGCTTTGCGTTTTAGAAGTATAGATAAAGATCCAAGAAGATTATGGTCTCGGCAGTCCGAGTGTTAATTAGTTCAGCATCTCAATGTTTGAGATTTTATATTTATAGCATTATAAAGATCCAAGAAGATTATGGTCTCGGCAGTCGGAGTGTTAATTAGTTCAGCATCTCAATGTTTGAGATTTTATATTTATAGCACTATAAAGATCCAAGAAGAATATGGTCTTGGCAGTCCGAGTGTTACTTAGTTCAACATCCCAATGTTTGATATTTTATATTTATAGCATTATAAGGTTCTCCATCTCCGCCCTTAAGCCCAGCCATCAGCACGTCATCTTTTTGAAACAATAGTACGAAAATAATGTAGGAATAAAATCCTTACGACTGTTTTGAACGAGAGTATTTGAGAACAACAAAATATATACCGGGTAGCCTAAAGGAAAACCGGACTTTGTTTTATTATTATTATACATTAACTAGTAGTTCTTTGAACTGTAGATTAAACTCACTTAAAATAGGCACCATTTGATTTTCGGCGTCCCAATAGGGCCTTAAAAACTAATCAGCTATGTCTATAAATATAAAGAATGTTCATACCAAATTTGGTCAAAATCGGAAAAGGCGTTAAACAAAATTCAAGCCGTATTTAACACAGAAAAAGACAATGGATGAGATAACGTTGCATTGTCTTCCATAAAACACTACTTTCCACTCCAACATGCTTCTGCCTCACTTTCATACGCTTCTTTCTAAAAGTGTATAATAAAATATTTAAGTGTCCTGTTTTACCAAGGTAACTCAGTCACCCAGTATATTATGCATATGCTTCAAGCCGTATTTAACACACAAAAAGACAATGGATGGATGAGAGAACGGTGCATTGTGTTCCATAAAACACTACTTTCCATTCCAACATGCTTCTGCCTCACTTTCATACGCTTCTTTCTAAAAGCGTATAATAAAATATTTAAGTGTCCTGTTTTACCAAGGTAACTCAGTCACCCAGTATATTATGCATATGCTTCAAGCTGTATTTAACACAGAAAAAGATAATGGATGGATGAGAGAACGGTGCATTGTGTTCCATAAAACACTACTTTCCACTCCAACATGCTTCTGCTACACTTTCATACGCTTCTTTCTAAAAGTGTATAATAAAATATTTAAGACATTGTGTTCCATAAAACACTACTTTCCACTTCAACATGCTTCTGCCTCACTTTCATACGCTTCATTCTCCTTTTACGTCCTATCAATTGTGTGTACATATCTGCTTTAACAAAGAGGGATACAAATTTGTCCCCAAAGTATCAACACTAAAAATAGATATAAATTTATATCAAGGATGAATTTTTGTTTGTTCTCATTATTATGGGAGAATTTTCGAAAATAGAAAACGATGAAAATTGTTACAATCATAAATAGATATCTTATCTATCTAATGATAAGATATCTGCTTATCCTTTGAAGAAGATGTTCAGCACAGCTTAAGGAAAGCTCTTTGTAATCAAATGATATTGTTATTTTGAAGATAAAGATTCTATTCTATTTTTTTTTTTTGTTTTTTTTGTTTAACGTCTCTAACATATAAAAATAATTCAACAATAATTCACAATGTTTTTAAACTCCATTCCTTGGAAACTTTCGAACCAGCTACTCATATTGACATCACCCAGCCTGGGTTGGGCCAAATATAGCCAGCATCACGAGGGTGCGAACTCAAACCAAGTAAAACCTCGATGGAAGTCTCTTAACTTCAGTGAACTAACGGGAACTGGTGTGTATTGAAGCAGGCTAAGATATATATTTTTTTATTTAAATACTTTTTTTCGTCCAAATTAATGCATGATAAATAGTTAAGTCAATCAGCGTCTATCGCACGTTGAATACACCAGTTCCCATTAGATCACTGAAGTTAAGCAACTTCCATCGAGGTTTTACTTGGTAGGTGACCACCTTAATTCGCGTTCTCGTGATGCTGGCTATTTTTCCGTCCCAACTTAGGCTGGGTGAGGTCAATGTCAGTAGTTGTTTTGTAAGTTTCCAGGGAAAGGAGGGTAAACCCCCTGTCACGATAAGGCAAAAAAAAAAAAATAGTTAAGTTCTCATGTATAGATTTTTATGCTCCGTTCGTGGGACATACATTTATGGGCCGGAAATATAAAACAATGAATAAAATCCTAACCGTTCGCAAAATGGACATGGCAAAATTTGAACACAAGATCGGAAGAGTGTCAAGTAATATGGTAGACGACAAAATCAAAAGACGAGAGATCACGATTAAGAAATTTGTGTATTGCATATCCATTTAAAAACAGGCGTACACATGAATTTGAAGTATTGATATATTTTGTCAATTTTATAATTCATCGACATTTTTCAGATTTAGACTAGGTTCACATGAACGCGCGGCAAGACGAACCGCGCGGCACAAGATCTATCTAAATAGTGCACATTGTTTACATTGCCGCGAGGTACTAGTACTAGTTCTACAAACTTGTATGGATGTGTTCATATGAAACCGCGCCGGCAAGTTATATCCGCTCACGTTGATGCACGATTACCGGTCAATGTCACGTGTCGGTCTAATATGAACATCTTCCTTCAACTGCTGGTAGATTATTTTTAGTTTGGCCGGGTGGATCACTTTCCAGTCGCGGTACCAGTGCTTATGCTTCTTTAAACTCCTTGGCGGTACTATTTGTTTGGGCACTCCTGAATTTTATTAATGATAACCGGCTTCTGCGGGGCCCGTAGCACTCTCACCCGCCAGCGCCGTCTAAGTATTCTACTTTTTGGAGCTAGTACAAAAATTGATTAACCTTTGGCCTTTTGGTCTAGTACCTACAGCTGGTAGAGAAACGTTAAATTAAATATTGAGTATACCAACATCGATAAAACATGGTTACTCAGGAATAAGGTATAGCCTTATTCCTGAGTATTAATATTGAAGAAACTGCATCTCTATGGGCAGAACTCTGTGTATTTCTCCAGTCATTGAATACTATAGATGTGAATACAGTCGCATCTTGAAATGTGAGGGTGTTTGATCACAAAAAAAGAATAATAAGCTAAAACTAATATTTTTCATCATAAAATTTATATCCTAGATTAAACTTCAAAGGGATAGTAAGAGGGTACCTAGTGTACCTACACTAACCAATTTGCTTATGTTGCAATAATCGTTTCTTTATTAAGCTCCTAGGTAGTAGGTACCTACTTGTACTTTCCTAAATTAGATTTTACTACATACTTTGAAGAGCTGGGGGTAGAGATTATGATCCCGAACTTTCTTGACAATCCCGAAGTTTCGGAACTGGAACGAACATAATCCCGGGATCCCGGAAAAATGAAATAAAACATTATATTAATTTATTCTAGTTTTAATATCTATATATTAGCCACCGGCACTTTGAATACACCAGTTCCCGTTAGATCACTGAAGTTAAGCAACGCCTAGCGAGGTTGTTCTATGTGGGTGTCCACGTGGGTTTGCGCCGGCCCCACCCAGGCTGGGTGGGGTCAATGTGGGTAGCTGGTTTGCAGCTACCCACATTGACGAATGGAGGGTAAAATCCCCGTCTTGAATGACCAATAGATGTTAAAGAGACGTTAAACCAAATTAAAAAAAAATATATCTATATACGTATTTTATTAAAGTCTCCACTTCTTGAGTAAGATTATTAAGCAGGATGTTGAATAATGATTGCGCTGGATTGAAATATACGCGTTAATGCCGTGGCAAAATCGACGGGATTCAAAAGATCGCGGGATTACAACCCCCATGCAGTAGTAAGTAGCACACTCGAGGCTAGCGTATTTTGTATTCAGACAGATTGCAGACATTAGTTTCAACTATTCCTAAATAAAATGTTCATTCTATAGATATGTAGCTAAGCATAAAATTTCAGTAAAGTTTTCTCGCTGAAAAAGAATAAAAAACATGCTGTTATACGGATTTATAAAGAAGAACCAAAGCAACATACGAATGCAAAATGTTGTTCCTTAGAATGAAAAGTAAAAATTCTATGAGATAACATAAATATAATTTTATAATGCGTTTAATGAGGTTTTACTTCATGAAAAATGTAGGAAAAAAAAGCAAGCAAGAGCTTTTGTAAAAGATATACGATCGGGGTACTAATATTAATGTGCAAGCAGGTAGAAAGAGTTCAGGGTGTATTTTTAGAACATAAATCGTGCCATCTTTAGTGATGTAAAAACTCTATCACAAATACAATACGTGCTTTATCATTACTTATGCGTAAAGAAGACTAATAGATTCCACGTGGTTCTCCGGGCACGAAATAAATTAAAGTATAAAATGAGAAAAAAAAAAAGAAAAAGAAAAATGGCACCCTCCCTATTTAAATATAGCACTCTCCTTATTTAAATTAAAAGTACTCCCTTAAATTTTTTCAAGCACAAAAAGCCCATAAGAGGCTTAGGTGCAGGGGCTTACATAGCCCCAAAGAGGAATTTAGCTCACGAATATACTCCCTTAAATTAAATACAAACCCATTTGAAATAAAACTCAAGTCCCTATATTCGAATTGAATTAAAAGTTAAAAATTGTTAATATTCAAGTAAAACCATAATGAGGTAGATAATATAATACTATATCTTCACTTGACTGTAAAACTAATACAGATGTTATTTAAAGCTGACTAGTTTTGTGCTACATCATCAGAGTTTGGTTGAATGAAGACCTTGAATGAGTCTTCATTCATGAAGAATGAGTCTTCATTCAACCAAGCTCTGATGATGTGCTCAGGAGAGCACGAAACTAGTCAGCTTTAAATATCTACTGATGCGTTCTTTTGGAGCTAGTTTAAAAATTTAAATCTTTGAATAACATGTTAACTATAATAATTAAAAAATATTAACTATTAAATAAATTAAATTTAAACAAAACACCAAAAACACTATTTATTTTAATTTATGAAGAAACTTCCATCCTTAGACTCGAATAGACTGATGATGAATCGAATGATTCGAAACTAGTTTCTTCATAAATTAAAATAAATAGTGTTTATGGTGTTTTGTTTAAATTTAATTTATTTACTAGTTTAAAAAGGCGATCCGAATTAGCATATAATGGAAATGCTTGCTCGTAATATTGAAAGAAGTTTTTTCAGTGTNATAGCAATGAATATCAGTCAACTGTTGTAAATATAGCAATGAATATCAGTCAACTGTTGTAAATATAGCAATGAATATCAGTCAACTGTTGTAAATATAGCAATGAATATCAGTCAACTGTTGTAAATATAGCAATGAATATCAGTCAACTGTTGTAAATATAGCAATGAATATCAGTCAACTGTTGTAAATATAGCAATGAATATCAGTCAACTGTTGTAAATATAGCAATGAATATCAGTCAACTGTTGTAAATATAGCAATGAATATCAGTCAACTGTTGTAAATATAGCAATGAATATCAGTCAACTGTTGTAAATATAGCAATGAATATCAGTCAACTGTTGTAAATATAGCAATGAATATCAGTCAACTGTTGTAAATATAGCAATGAATATCAGTCAACTGTTGTAAATATAGCAATGAATATCAGTCAACTGTTGTAAATATAGCAATGAATATCAGTCAACTGTTGTAAATATAGCAATGAATATCAGTCAACTGTTGTAAATATAGCAATGAATATCAGTCAACTGTTGTAAATATAGCAATGAATATCAGTCAACTGTTGTAAATATAGCACTGAATATCAGTCAACTGTTGTAAATATAGCAATGAATATCAGTAAACTGTTGTAAATATAGCAATGAATATCAGCCTCACTCATTTCGGAGTCCGTGTTCTGGAAATATTTATCAATTTTTTTCTTTTTTTTTTTATTGCGAAAATTGTCAATTGAAATAGCAATTTATAATCACACCTCTTGGAGATATCAAATATTGAGCTATTTCCCGGTTTTGATCTCAACACAAGAGTTGAAATGACAAAATTTATCAATGAAGCATAGTGGAGGGAGGTGCAAGTAAAAGAAAGAAAATATTGGTAAAATCTTACCTTAGAAAATGTTTCATGATGAAGTCAGACGAGGAATAAAGCAACTTGGCAATACGACGTTTCGTTCTGCAACATAGAGAAAAATAAAAATTAATGGTTCTGCTGCTGTTCGGGCGAGAAACTGTCAGGAGTCCAAATCGAATAAAAATTGGGGCAAGAATTAAGTTTTCTTTGACAATAATACCAAAAGTATTCGTCGCCTGTGCGACAGTGGGCGTGTCACACTGTCTTAATATTTTGAAAAGAAAACTACGCGAGTTGGGTATCTAGCCCTAGTTACGTCGAACAGATATAACTAGATGTTCCACTCAGTCTAATTATATTTGAGAATAAAGCATCAGTCTCTTGAGAACAATTTAGTATTTAAGTTTCAGTATATTTAAATCTAGGATTACAAAAAGTACATCCTGAGCTACTTTTCGTAATCCTGAGATTACGAAAAGTATTCTACAGGGGTCATATTATGGTTTCCAAGGTTCCCCACAAAGAAAAAGTTTTCATGGGGAACCTTGGAAACCATAATATCATTATTAATAGTTATTTTCAAATTCAATTAAGAACTTTAGACTTTAGTAGATATAATATTGTGCTGAAAAGAATAATTTCGCAACAATCAACAACAACTACATAGTTGTCCTTACGATGCTCTAGACTTTAGTAGATATAATATTGTGCTGAAAAGAATCATTTCGCAACAATCAACAACAACTACATATTTGTCCTCACGATGCTCCCAACAACTACATAATTGTCCTCACGATGCTCCCAAAAACCACATAGTTGTCCTCACGATGTTCCCAACAACTACATAGTTGTCCTCACGATGCTCCCAACAACTACATAGTTGTCCTCACGATGCTCCCAACAACTACATAGTTGACCTCACGATGCTCCCAACAACCACATAGTTATCCTCACGATGCTCCTAACAACTACATAGTTGTCCTCACGATGCTCCTAACAACTACATAGTTGTCTTCACGATGCTCCCAATAACTACATAGTTGTCTTCACGATGCTCCCAACAACTACAAAGTTGTCCTCACGATGCTCCCAACAACCACATAGTTGTACTCACGATGCTCCCAACAACTACATTGTTGTCCTCACGATGCTCCCAACAACTATATAGTTGTCCTCACGATGCTCCCAACAACTATATAGTTGTACTCACGATGCTCCCAACATCTATATAGTTGTCCTCACGATGCTCCCAACATCTATATAGTTGTCCTGACGGTGCTCCCAAAAACAGGTGGTACACCCGATCGGACTACTAACTAAGCTTAGTGCACGATCGATGTTGCTTAATTTCAGCGATCTGACAAGAGCTTTTTTCAAAGTATTCAAAGTCGTTGTTAGCTAGAGAGGATTTATAATAATTATTCCAAGATGTTCAAAAGTAAATTTGGCACATCCACTAATTCTTTTTCCGAAAACTATTCCATACTTGCTGTTTCGCCCGTACTTCGCTAGGATTCTTATATTGCTATTTTTGTTTTTCAAGGACAATGGAATTTTGGGGGGCGGGGTAGGTTTGTGTGAGCCCTGTATATTGCACAAAAAAATTAAAAGTTTCAACGGGGGCCTTAGAGGAATAACGGCATCTAGGTGCAGGGGGGGTGTAGGTTTGTGTGAGCCCTGTATATTGCACAAAACATTAAACGTTTCAACGAGGGCCTTAGAGGAACGGTCTCTAAGGCAAATGTCCTAAAATAAGAACACAAACGACCACCTAAATTTAAGATATCCGACCGTGACTGTCCGATTTTGGTGAATGAATTAGAAATTTGTTCGTAACTCGAAAACGGCTTGACATATTTTTGTTCAGATAATTTTCCTGGGTTTTTTCGCTATCTGCTGCCGTTCGAGCTGTGGTATTCTAACAGACAACCCCTACCACATAGTTACAAAATAGCCAGTATCACGAGGGCGCGAACCCACGTGGTATAATCTCGCTGGATGTTTCTTAAATTCAGTGATCTAACGGGAACTGGTGTATTCAACGTGTCATAGACGCTGGCTGGGACATCAACTAAAAACATTTTTTGGCAACTCTAAAGTCTCGGGAGCTGTAACTCGAACAGAATACTCAAACTAAATTAGTCTGAGTATGAGCGGTCGTTCTTTCAATTTGCCATCGATTTAGCACGTATTTTAGCGAATCTAGTAAAACGAAAGCTCCTACCACGATCGATCTCAAATCGTTTGCAGAGGACAATCGGGTTAAGACTGTCATCGAATTTAATGAGACAGAAACTTTTACTAACTCCCTTTTAAAATTAACCTGTTCACTTAGAGGTCAGAAGTAGGGCTTCCAATCCCGCAAATGCGGGATCCGATCGTTTTTTGCGAAATTTGCAATCTGCGATCCGCAAGCTCCAATCCCGCAACATTTTTTT
>CM022880.1:29611088-29644009 GCA_012654025.1 Pachypsylla venusta
TATCAATCAAAATACAAGACTTGAAGCTGTCCAAACATGTTCATCATATCTTCCTAGCATGCACAGCTTTTGCGTAGCGGCTCGAGTCTACGAACTTAATAGCCACACCTCGTAAAACTAACAGTGTACAGTTTTTTTGTCCGATTACAATTATTATTTTATTTGTATTGTAGGGGAGGTGTTCCTTTCGAGACAGCGTAGTTGCCAAAAAGACGTTTGTATTATATGATGAAAAGTAAGAACGACAGCGCTGACCGTATTTGTAAACAAAGCTTATCCGTGCCTGAACTCTCGTAATTCAAACGAATGATTTTGTTTTGAACAAATGGTGATGAAATGTTACCCGAAAAATAAAATAGATGACCCGAGTTCCAAGTTGTCCGCTGCGTAGGACCTGCCATCGTGAGGAACTTTTGCTATCCTAGTCTTCTCCAGGGGAAATGAAAATAATTGATTTCCTACACGTGCAAGTTGCTACACAAACTAATGTGTAAAACTTGGGGCCCGTCCATTGGCTGTAACAATTTGGCACCGTATTTGGACGAACGATTTTCGTCCGTTCAACGGACGAAAACAGCCTTCGACAAAATGATCGTCCATTGGAGTCAATTTTCGTCCGTTTTTCATCAGTATTTTTCTATGATGAGAAGACGGCGACAAAGAAGAGAGCAAGATAGAAGTTGGGGAATTTCACCGTTTACACAACCAGCTCTTGCAAGATGAAATAAAGTCCGCTGAGTATTACCGTATTAGGGATGGGCTAGTGACTCGACTCACTCACGAGTCGAATCATCTTTTTGGAATGAGTCGACTTTTCAAAGAGTCGACTTACGGGTAGCTTTTTTTGTTGGCTGATAAAGATAATAAAAAGAGAAATATTTTTCCCGGTGTTTGTTATTTACTGAAAGAAATTGTTCTTTTATTCAGGTGACGATTGATTGTCATGTCTTTTTAATGTATCTGGGAATTGTATACAATAACCGGTCATTGTATACAATTACCGCATTATCTACTTGGACCGTAACATATTCACCGAAGTTGGGTTCGTTTATTTGGTAGATGCCCCTTTTGTCAATTGATTTTATTATGTCTTCCTGATCAAATAAGCCGTTTTTTAAAATTGTCACTCGATGTGATTCGAGATCGAGAGTCGACTCATGGAGTCGGCTCATATTTGTCAGTCGATCGAGTCATGTCGACTCATCTAAGTGAGTCGAAAATCCCATCCCTATACCGTATGAGTTCAGGGATTTTTAATTACGTGGTAAATGTCATTCGCCCATCAATCAAAAAGTGGTCGATGGTACCGGTGGTCACGCATGTTCCACAGAGGGGCTGCTTCTAATTAATTTTTCAATATCAATTTTATTTAAGAAAATTATTTACTAAAACAGAAGGAATACGTGATTGAAAAATCCCATTCAGATGGAATAGAGAACGCTTCGTGCGTATACGAACGAAACTAACGTGTTCAGTGGACGAGGTTCAATACATCTACATACTATGGGATCATTCGGGTTTATTTGGACGTAAACGGCGTGCGACGGACGTTCGTTCGGAGGAATAACGGTTCCAATGGACGGCTTACCTTACGCCCGTAGGCGTCGGATGCAAACCTAGAAAAACACACGTTTGAAATTACCAAATAATACTGCCCAAATTGTCAATTTGGAGACAGCTGTCGTAGTATGCGAGTAAACTTGTTAAACTAAGTAATGCATCACTATATTCATTGTTCATTCAATGTTGGAGACCGTACGGAAATGAAATTTAAGCGATCAATAGGCCTTAGGCTAGGTTCACATGACCGCGCGGTATCATATGAACAACTCGATACAAGTTAGTAGAACTAGTAGTGGACGGTACCGCGCGGTAATGTAAACAATATGCACTATTTAGATAGATCTTGTGCCGCGCGGTGCGTCGTACCGCGCGGTCATGTGAACCAGGCCTTAGTCATCAACCCAAAACTAATAGGCCGCATTTCCAAAAGAATTCTGCTAAGAGGAGAAAGACAAAGTCTGTTCGGGAGAGAAAAATGATAAATTTGTGATAGTTTTAAATTTCAAATGACGGTGATAAATAATTTAAAATATGTTTTGTTTGCATTTCGTTCCTTGCTTTTGTGCTCCTGAATATAATATTATGGAAAACTTTCCTCCAGCAATTATAGTGAGATCAATCAAGATGGTCCGTTCCATTAAACTTTCAAAACTTTATTATAAAAGTTTTGTTCTGCAGTGGAATGTTTCCGAACAATGTATAAGACAATCTAATATCATTGAATAGATTCTGTAGGTAAACTAGAATCTCAATTATCCGAAACTACGCTCGAACTCACCAAGCCTTGTTTGAACAAAGCAATAACGATCAAAGAGTTTTTCACACCTAAAATGTAAATTGGGTATCATACCCAAATTTCTCCTAAATATGATGCCATAATTTTGGAGGTGAAAACAAAAATGTAGTCACTTTCATGGGATCAATAACAGAAATTGTTAAAGGCAATAACATTCCCCAAAATACTGAATTGGGGACAAATGTCGCTATTGCGAGTACTCCTGTCGACACAAAAACAAGAATGAACCGTATTTCTAAAGGGTATCTAAAGGACTATGGAGGGGAGCTCAATGTCATGTTTCGAAAAACCGTTATCTCAGTGATGTTCAATTGGAATTAGAAAATCTTTTAATTTTCCTTTTTTTTAACGTCTCGTTAACATCTACTGGTCATTCGAGAAGGGGGAGTTTATCCTCCATTTGCTGGAAACTTAAAAAGTAGCTACCCCCATTGACCTCACCCGGCCTGGATTTGCCCGGGAATAGCCAGCATCACGAGGGCATGAAACAACGTGGTCACCCACTTAGTAAAACCTCTATGAACGTTTCTTCACTTTAGTGATCTGACGGGAACTTGTTTATTCAACGTGCTATAGACGCTGACTAATATAAGACAAATCTAATATCATTGAATATATATGTGGGTTTTGTAATGTACAATCCCAATTATCTGAAACTACCAATCTATAAATAAAGAAGAACGTATTGTAATTTGCTGAAATTCTCGATGTCAAATTTTCTATGCCAAAACATATTGATTAAGGTACATACGAAAATACCACTTTTCATGTCCGAATTTAAGATTCCAAAGGTTCATTATTGATTGAAGAAGAAAAAAATCTATGACAAAAAATTAATCAAATATCCCAAAGCTATAAATGACACATATCTCCCCTAAATATAAACCATCACATCACAAAAAAGAGTATCATATCACTACCATCTAAATCACACCTCTTCATCATCTCACTTATCAACATAAAATAAACAAACAAAAACTTACATAAGCTGAATAAACTCGGTTACGATAGGAGTCAGTACTTCAACCACAAATCAAATAAAAAAATAACCAATAGGTACCAGAAACCTCTTATTATTTCATTCAAAAATATTTTCATGGGGATGTAACTTATCACAATATCAAATATAATCCAAATTTCTTAAAATAGTTAGTTAATCATTCACGGATTGCTAGATTAGTCTCTTTAAATAATCATGCAAAAATCTTAGTAGAAGTCCACATTGATGGCTAGATCATTGCATTTGCCTATCGCCAAGCATGGCACCACACTGGAAAAATAAAGAAACCCTGTTTTTTTTTTGGCTTAACGAATGTTTAACATCTATTGGTCATTCGAGACGGGGGTTTTACCCTCCATTCGCTGGAAAATTGGAAACCAGCTACCCATACTGACCTCACCCAGCCTGGGTTGGGCCGGAAAAATAGCCAGCATCACGAGGGCGCGAGCCCACGTGGACATCCACATGGTACAACCTCGCTGGACGTTGCTTAACTTCAGTGATCTAACGGGAACTGGTGTATTTAACGTGCCATATACGCTGGCTAACCCTGGGTTACACTTACAGATGATTGGCGCGAGGCTCGATATTATCAGTGATTTGGGCAATGGCCTGAGCCTGATGCTATTTTGTGGACTTATACTTAAGACATACATAATGAAATGATTTTTCTTTACCTGTACGATGTTCACTTCAATTGGTAAGTTCAGAAGGCGTAATGATCAGGTATCAAGGAGCTTGTTCATCTCGCAGTTTCTGCAGCAACGACATCAACAACAACTCAATTCCAAAAAGGACGACGAAATAATGAACCGAACTATTGACGCGATCATAAAAAACCATTCTTTCAACCGCACTGATAAAACGAAAGAGAAACCGGTTTCGCTTTCAATGTTCCGACACTCGTTTAAGATCGAACATTAAAAAGATTTTTTAAAAAAAGAAAAATTGATAAAAATAATTACCTGACCCAGGCAGGGAGTAGTAATGTAGTAATTCGGTAATGCTATTTGTTGACCAAACAATGTGAGGTCTAGATTTAATGCAACATTTTTTTTCCTTGTGTTTGTTTTTTTGTACCACGATAACTTTCGAATGTCTCCGACTTTCATGATATTTTGATGAAATTAGAGCCTAAAACTAAACGACCAACTCTATGAACGTGACAAATGTCCATACTAAATTTCATCAAGGTGTACATATGATGATGCTAAAGGCAATATTATGAATTAGCTGATATTTTTATGAAATTTGGTCAAATAAGAGTCTAAAACTAAATGGCAAACTCTATGAACGTAACAAATGTCCATACCAAGTTTCATCACGGTGTACATATGATGATGCTGAAGGCAATAATACTATGAATTAGCTGATATTTTTATGAAATTTGGTCAAATAAGAGCCTAAAACTAAATGGCAAACTCTATGAACGTAACAAATGTCCATACCAAGTTTCATCAAGGCGTACATATGATGCTGAAGGCGTTACCGTGTTAAAGACCTGAAATATTGGTCTATTTACGGTACTCTCAAGAGGATACTGCACGCCACTAATAAAACAAACGACACGTATAGTGTGGTCACTTCCCTTTCTGGGAAGTGACCACACTATACGTCACTTCTTTTTTTTTTTAAAAAATGGACAATGATCGAAAAACGTTTTTATGAATGAGTATTCTCTTGTTTAATGTATACGGATGATGAAGTGAAAAGCCCAAATGATGTAGGTCCTCACAATGGAGGTAGGTAGCTACACAATGCTTAAACCTAGAAAATTAATTCACAGATTCCTCATGCACTGTTTGGAATTTGCCAATTCCAAACAGTGTGAAAAAAAAATACTGCGGATGAAACCCTTAAAAAAACGCAACAAGACCTACTGTAAAATGTCAAATCCATCGCATCTTAACTAATCGATCTTAACGATCCTGTCTTATCTTAACCAGCTATGAATAAAAATAACAAAGAGAATCATTTTGGTCAAAAGGAATTTTACAGCAATGGGAAATGAAGTATAGGAAGTTGTGGGCATAATATGATTATACATATCTTTTCTCTCAATAAAATACATGCTCATTTTTTTATTTCAAGGAAGTGTTTTAAAAACTGATTGATAAGGATAGTAAAACGAGTGATGATAACGTGAGGGAAGAAGAGAAACACATGATAACAGAGGAGAAATAGTTGAAATTTGAATATTTGGCACAGTTACAAGCTTAGGAAGAACAAACTATATTGTAACAGAAAAAATTTAGTTACCACTAATAAAAATTTATTTTAATACAAAGTGGTGGTGAACGAAATAACACTAAATTTAAATTAATTGCTTATTAAGGAAATTTAAACTTGATCTATCAAGAAAAAGAAAATGAATCCCATCAGCTTTCGAAAAACTTCTGCTAAAGAGATATTTATCTAAAACTATGGCGACTCGAGATCCTTTCCTTTGACTAAAGCGGCTTTCAACAAAATCAAGATGAAACGGTCCTCAATTTGAGAACTCAAAATCTATGGGCTTTGAGTAATGTTCGCCGTATATTTATTAGAGAACACATTTACTTAGACAGTGGGGAAATTTTGAACTGAGACATTTTTACTTTATCTTCCCATATACGGACTACACGAAAATACAATATTGTAAATTTAATGTGAAAATTTTCAATGTCGCTTTTTCGTTGTGAACCAACGTTATATATGCGGAAGTATGTTTGATGGTCGGTTTGTTTTTCTTTTACGGAGCAAGGAATGTCCGTATTTTTTTTTGAAGTTATGTGACATATCCTACTTTTCAGTTCTAGGCACTAGGACGACTTGGAACGCATATTTACCACAGTTCACAGTTCTAGCCAAGGGCCATCAAAACCTTTTCGGTACATTCATATCAACCTATTTCGACCATTTAGCCAAACCTAAATCCAAAAAGAATTCCAAGAGGTACACAGTTAAAACAAAAACTTTTCATCCCCCTCAGAAAGACCATGCCCGTAAGGTACATGCCGAAGTAGATAGAGTCTTCTAGTGTTAAAATAGAAATGTATATTTCTTCAATTTGTAGTGAGCATCATTTTTCTCGTAAATTCTTCCAACCCAAGTATATTAATCTATAAATAAATTAAATATTACCTTTAGAATTTACTTGAGGATAACATTCTCAAAGTCAAGTGCATCTGAGAAACGCATCAAGCAAGTGTCCACTATCATAGTGCAACTTTTTTTGACATTCTCGGAGGGGCGAAATCAATTATTTTTTAGCCTCCAAGAGTATATGTTTAACGACAATTAAAAACTTTAGCAGCAGATAATTTATTTAACGGTATAGTCTCATCATACATCTACCTACCATTGGAAGAGATAATGCCCCCTAATGATAATTAGTATCCAGGATCACATCTGCGGTTTTTGCAGGGATGTTCTTATCAAAATATCAACTATTCTGTCCATTTCTGTTGTAGATTTAATTTGGAAAACTTGCTCAAAATAGGTTCACAAGGTTTTAATGTCTGTTGTCTGGAACTGTGATGATAAACGTTTTTGGTCCTCCCGATGCACAGAACCGGTCGGTCGTCATGAGTTGTTTAGGTCGATTCTACAGTTCTTGAGTAATCAGTATTGATCCTATTTTGATCAGAAGTTTAGTTCCCGTAATGTTGGTTGTTAACAGAGAACACTCTTAGAACACTTGAGAGTATCTATGGTATTAGTGTGTCATAGTTGATAAGCCATTTCATTTCTTTCTTTCTTTTTTTAAAAAAAGGTTAAATAATATTATACCTGTATGAATCAAAAGAATTTTTGACTTCAGTCTTGCCTTACAAAAAAATAGTATGACCCTCACTTTGTCTTCTGTTTACTCAAAACTTTTAAACCGAGCTTTCTCTACTTTTACCCTTTAGAAAAATTAAAGTATTTCCTACACACAAATCCTATAAGTACTTGCAGATCGTATAGCTTATCAGTGAGCTTCGAGGTTGCTAATTTTATTGAAAGAGCAAATGAACTTGAAAGGAGGGAAAATCAAAAAGCCGAGACGAGTATTTCAGCAGGGCGATATTTTTGATAGAAATGATAGTTTTATAATTAAAATCAGGACTTCCAACATTAGAGTTGAAAATAATGCAAATCCAGGGAAACGTTTTAAAATTCGTTCAAAATTTTGTGGTATCGTTTTTGTTTAAATATTTTAGGTTATGAATGAATGGAAACAGTTTTACTGATAAGAAATTTTGATAAAAAAATAATCTTCCAATTTGAAACATTTTTAAAAATAATTTACCTTTAATTTACGAACAGCAATACCAAGCAATCCCTGAATTCATTAGATAAGATGTGCTTTTTAAAATCGTCAAAAAAATAATATTTTTAAAAAAATAACGCAAGAATTATAAATTTTACAAGTTTAAAAAAAATTCTTTCACGCAAAACATCAAACTACCTACCATATTGAAAAATATAAATAAAAACAAAACAAAAGTAGCGAGAGAGAGAGAGAAAGATCAGCTGCGTGGAATTCTTTAATTTGATTGGTTCATTTTATACCGCGCAAATTCATAAAAAATTTAAAACTTATCACTGTCAAAGATCATATGATTACTGATAACGGAATGATGAAGCGTGGGGACGAGGGCAATATTGTAAATATAAATTTTATGCATCATGGACCATATCCCCTTTAACGTATTACATAATATTCAGGGTGAAAACAAAGAAATTAACAGAGTAAGTACAAACCTCTACTCCTACGTAGGTAATCATAATATACCTACCTACTGAATTTAAAATTATCGCTCGGTTTTTAAGGAGAGTATTGCTTCTCGGTGATTTCGGTACTGTCAGACAGATACCAAAAATCCACCACGTCTCACAGTATTCATCAGAATTGCACTAATTCATCAGAAATTAAAAACAGCAGCATTATTATTTTGTCGTACGACTACAACGTTTTGCACGTTTGAAAATTGCCCAAGAGATAGTTGAAAATTTCCTTTAATTACGTTTCCTTCGAATAGGTAAAAATTAATCATTATTTATTTTATTATTCTTACAGGTATTCTAATCTTTATACTATTTTTTACAGGTTTAAATATTATTTATCTAGATATTCTAATTCTTTTTTTACAATTTTTCAGGTATTGTAATGTGTCAACAACCACCGGTTGTGGTACACAATAAAACATAATTATACTGGACTAATATTTGAACTGAATGTATTATCATAGAAGTAGAACGCATTTAACAGGTTAGTATTTAATTTATTATCGCTTAAAATCATTTGATTTTAACAATAATAGATAGGTACACCTATAACGTATAGGATGTATCACACATTGACACTTATCGTATTTCGACCATTTTCCAAACCTTGCCGTCAAGAGAGAAATTTTTCGATTTTCAACGTCCAGGCTGATGACGATGTAACTAAAGATTTTTCAGGGAGATAAATTGTAACTCCGGAATTGTGTTTTTCCCACTGAAACATAAGGAGGAAAGAAGATTTAAAACGTTGGCACGTATCTTTTAGTATTTAATAGGGTCCAAATTTATGACGTCACAATGACTTTCAGGGGGCCATTTACACTTTGTATAACTTTAATATTCAAAGTAAAGTTCTCCGAGGCCTTTTCAGATTATGTATAACGTATAACTTTAAAATCTTTGTGACTTTAGTGTTATGCTTGGTTATAACAGGGTGCCATGACCCTCCCCTCAGATTTTGGGGCTACTGTCCCTCTTCCCGGACTATCAAGTATCGTAGGTACCCAACTTGCCCCTCATCCACAAAAGTTTGCGAAAGGGTATTCACAATTTTTTCTGAGGAAAAATTGTGAGGGGCTCCTAGTGAAATTTTGGGGGGTGCGTCAACATGGCTTGCGTCGCCCGTGTTTATTACTTTTTTTCGAGGTTATGCACCAAAACCGATTTCAGGGAACTTCCTTTCGCAGTCATGATATTTCCTCGATTCCGGAAGGCAAAACAAAATTCGTTTGGAATATTGCCGCCCCAACAGTATTCAAATCCACAAACGCTGTGCCAAGACTCAATACTCTTATTATATCAACTGGGCCTTGGACCTTTGTCTGGCACATTTTAATAGCATACGATATTCTATCAATTTTAATTTTAAAAATATTTTTTGTTTGAAGAAAAGAATTTTCGTCGAATCGACTTTTTCATGATTGTGAAAATATTTTTTTTTAGGAAAAAAATATATTTTCACTACATAGCGTGTCCCAAAATATTTGAAGAAAATATTTTTATATAATATAATAAAAAGGCTTGGAATTTTTGAATTTTGAAAATTCTAGAGATAGGAAAGCGGCTATGACCAATCGGATGGTTATGGTGAGATCAGGTTCGACCACCGGAAGTGACTTTTATTGACAAAAAGTGTTGATTTCTCAAGGAATTTAAATAGAATAATGCAAATATTTTTTGTTCAAAAGTACAAACAAAAACTTTTCATTTAAAAAAAAAATCATCAGGGGCGGTGATAGGGTGGACACTGATGAAAATAAAAATGTACACTTTTGATGGTTTACGTAGATGAGAAACCTTCTTTGGAACACAATAAGGGAACTTTTACATCAAAGTTGATAATAAACACCGTTATATTATTATTATTATTATATAATTCTTTATTGAATGAACTTTTATCTCAGAAATGGTGAAAGTAATAGAAAATAGGAAGGA
The DNA here is from genome assembly GCA_012654025.1 of Pachypsylla venusta. NCBI lineage: Eukaryota > Metazoa > Arthropoda > Insecta > Hemiptera > Aphalaridae > Pachypsylla > Pachypsylla venusta. The sequence continues at coordinate 29,621,135 of CM022880.1, forward strand.
GATAGTTTTAAAAGGAGGCAAATAATATATATATAAATAAATATATAAAAAAAGGTTCATTCAAAGGGCGGGGTTAATTCCTGAGGAATTCTCTTCCACCCAATTATACAGGGTGTAACAAAATTAAATTTTGGGCCCCTCTATTGCCGCCCCTGATTTTTTATTTAATTAAAAGGATTTTTTTCCTTTTTAGTTGTACTTTATTTTAACAATTTTTTTTTTTTTTGTAACATTCCATTTAAATATCTTGATTTTTTTTTCTATAAAAGTGACTTCCGGGGGGTCGAACCTGGATCTCACCATCACCATTTGATTGGACATGGCCCTTTTTCCTATACCTATAGCTTTATAAAATTCAAAAAATGCAAGCCGTTTAAAAGTTAAGGGTGGGTGACCGGTCAATTTGGGACACGCGGTAGAAGTGTAGATAGATAATTTTTATCTATTGTGGAAATATATTTTTTTCTCTATTTTTCCTTTTAAAAAATATCTTTACAATCATCTATCTTATTTGAAAAAACCGATCCGACGAAAATTAAAAATATTAGAAAAGATGGATTTACAATACATGGCATTTTTGTATACTACCACCAAATTTATGTCCTTTAGTTATCATCGCAATGAAATAAGTAGATATATTATTTCCGTAAAAAAATTGGAACCGGCCCTCTTTTTTAAAACCTTACCTTCAATGGTGGTGAATACTTTTTATCGTCATAACCCAAGAGAGAAATTGTAATTCCGATGACAAACTGGACGCAAGGAAGATCGATCTGATTATTTTTAGGCCAGGATACAAAAGTAGCATACAAGTTCTTTTCATTCGATGGATCTGCTTTGTCTATATTTGTAGTGTACCTGCAGAAAAGGCAAATTGATGTCAAAACAGAAACTTGTGTTCCTTTTCTACCCAAATAGTACAAGTCCCGCTAACGAATTTTCTGAGGCTTCTGCTGTTTTTCTGTTGATTTTAAGTTTTATTTTTTTAAATAGTTTCAAAGAATGAGTATTGAATTAGCTAGTATTTTTATTGTTACAACCCTGAATATCTGTGGATGTCTAAGCCAGAACAACGTACTGAAAAGTCTGACAGTTATTGACTAATACTTCCCTAACTGAGTTCTGTAACTTTACAGATATTTTTCCTTATGATGTTTTGGTGTAGGCGTAGACAGTGGGTGTTAGGAACCAAATAAACCCGTAGAAAGTCCTCTGTCTCCGTTTTGTTTATACCAATTGGTTCCACAAAAACTTCTTGACTTCTTTCTTACTTATGACGTCATGTTTACTATTTCTACTGCTAAAATCCACTTACCAAACATAGGTGACATTTCCCGATGTTTCATTTTGACATTTCATCCATGGTTTTGAAGAATAGATAGCTTCTCCGCTGACATTTAAAAATTCACCAATTTGTTTTAGTCTTTCTTGGAATATTATAGGAATGGTACCTTCTTTTGTAGGACCAACGTTCATCAATGCGTTACCTAATGTAATTAAACACAATAAAGAGGTGCCGCAAAAAAAAAAAAAAAAACTTCATCAATATCTACTGGCTCAAGATTTTTCTGTAGACGAAATTATTAAATATAGGTGTAATTTATTTATCGTATGGATTTTTAGTTTATTTCAAAGAGAGCAAAAAACAATGCATTATGCAATGAAGATGATGCACCCACTACCCATATCTATTGTGAATGAACAGAAAAATAATAAACCAAAAACTAAACTGATTCATCAATGAGCAAGTAACCAATCAACTCCTTCTCTGAATTGTGTTTGGTTTCCTGCGCTTATTTTATTTGTTTGCTCTGTGTGTATATTTGATATTGTCTTCTTCGCTTCTTCTGATTGTTTAAGCACCCAATGATTATCTGGTCGCTTGATGTGTTAGTTCTTTAGCATTACCCCCGGTCCTACACGTGGTGCACCCTGGGTATTATACCCCATAGGAGTTTTCTTAATAAAACTCCTATGGATTCATTACGATGGTAGTATGAACCTAACTTCCGGATTTGGACCAAACAGGACAGATAAGATCAATTAAAATATCTTTAGAATGATGAAACCTAAAAAAAAAACTGAGGGATATATTAAAAAATATGTACACTCAAACAAAAATGCTAATGTGGCAATTGTCTCTATTTAACTGATTCGAATCGTTGGAACGTCCTTACCTCCTACGGAAACCGTGTTCATGACGGTTGTGATGAGCTCAGTTATGGTAAGAATATCATTCAGGCTAGCTTCTCTTCTATATCCCCAGGATTTTTTGTCTATTGTAAAGGCATTTTCAAATTTTCTGGCTTGAAAAGTTCCTGAGAAATATAATTTATACAAGTAAGAAGTTTGGTTATTTCACACAAAGCAATTTGAGAAATTTATTTAAATTTTGTTTAATTAAATCATTTACGACGCTTAAGTGGTTGTGTACCTGATGCGTTGTGAAATAATTCTAAACATCCAGTGACGAGCAAAAATAAAATAATAATAATTAAATTAAAAAATTATGGTATTGCCATTGAAATAAAAAGAATGGTGAAATTAAAAACTGAAATTTAAATGTATATTTCTTTGTGTTATTATGTCACAATGTTTGTGGGCATCATAGCATTACAAAGTAATTTCAATATTCACTCCAATATCACTAAGCCTAAGCTACACTTTAACAATTTTCACCTCATAATGCTACCACTTGGCGCTATTACCATAGCTTCTCAATTGTCCTCAGAAGGCTGAGTTACCCCCTTATTTGATAATGCTCGTGACAAACAGAAGAAATATTTTGATTCATTAGAAAAAAAAGATCATACATCAAACCATAAAAATTCTTATCTCTCGTAGAGTCAAATACAAAACTTTTGGTTACAATTCCTTAGAAGCATAAAAATGCTTAGTAAAAGTACTTACATACTCGTATGTAAGAAAAAATGAAAAATAAACAAAGATTATTATAATGCAAACACAGTGTGGTGCTTTGAACATATATTAACAGGAAGAAATGTAAGGTCTTAGCTCCATACAAAAATCTTTAGACACTTTTTGTAAAATTAGGGTCTTAACACCTCTTTTTGTATCTATCTTCACATGTCAGATAGCCTCCATGCTTACACAGACAGTCATTACACCATCTATACTTTGACTATACTCACCAGGATTGTATCTATCTTCACATGTCAGATAGCCTCCATGCTTACACAGGCAGTCATTACACCATCTATACTTTGACTATACTCACCAGGATTGTATCTAAGTATCTATCTTCACATGTCAGATAGCCTCCATGCTTACACAGACAGACATTACACCATCTATCATTGACCACAATTGAGTCTTTGACAGGACTTTCATTGTATAACCACGCTAGAAATTCTCGGGACTTCCAATATTCAGCGGGTGCTTCCCATTCACCATCGGACCATATTAATTCCGGTTCATATTTTTGTACCTACGATCGCATGAACAAATAATATTGGTCATTCTTACTTTATTCTCCCAAAAGCAAATCTGAAAGGTTATGCTACTCAAGAGAGTAGAGATTATGATCCCGAACCTTCTTGACAATCCCGAAGTTTCGGGACAAGAACGATCACAATCCCGGGACTGGTTTTTAGAAAAAAATTCTGCTATTTTTCGCGAGAACCCCCCTCAATTTTTTGAGGGGGGGTTCTCGCGACGATTCCAAATTTGGGGCGTATTTAGACCCTAAATTTGACATACNAGAATAGCATCACATTCTTTACACTTTGCATTTTTACCGTCTTTGGACACTGAAAAATGACTCCAAACGAATGAAGGATCTGAATCTTTTTTGTGCGATATAAAACCGTCCATTTTGAAGTCAAACCGAACACAAGTTGATACGTTCAAAAAAGATGTTGGAATATATTAGAATAATTAGAACATTAAAAATTAAGTCTTAGCACACTGTTACAAGTCAGAAGATAAAAATAAACTGAAACAAGAGAAATACCGAATCCTTTGTTTTACCAAAAGATATCTGTTTTGGAGAATTCGCATGAGTCATACAAACAACACATCGGTCATTGGTTCATTCGGTCTACACAAAGAAGAAAAGGCTTTAAAAAGGTCTTGCATTTTTTGTTGCATGGTAAATGGTAGCATATCGACTTTCATGTAACGTTCAAGGTTGATGTATTGGGACCTCATTTTCAAATTCAATAAATTTTTTTTTTATTATATCACTGTCAATCCTGAAAATCCCGAAATTGGATGGTGAATACCGGGATCAAAATTTCAGCTATTTTCGGGCGGAATGCCGGGATCGTAATCTCTACAAGAGAGGTACTGGAAGAGAAGATGTACGAGTATTAACGAAGAACTAATTATTGAAAATTCTCATTTCTTTCTTTCTTTTCTCAAAAGTGTACAAAAGGATTTTTGAAATTTAATACATATTTCCAAGGGTACAGAGTCCGGAATGTGACTTTCCAGATGAGCCTGATATTCATGAGTCGTTCAAGAGTTGTCATGAAACAAACAGACTCTTAAAAAATCGAGCATATAATTCTTCTTGACACTTACTATTTCAATAAGTTCAGGCAAAGTCTTCATAGTTACAAAATGATTGGTGTTCCAGTTATTTTCTTTGTCTTTCATATACAAAGGATTATACCATTCGAACAGAGAATGGTATAGACCGAACTTGAGGGTATCATTATATCTGGCTCTGATAGCTTTTGACAGGTCCCCTGTCAAAAATAACAAAATATTAAAAACAAGTCTTGGTATTTGTATATTATGTGCCCTGGAAAGTAAACTCTAAGTAATTTAATGATTTGGTAATTTAAGTGAAGACCTCGCTGACGATTCCTTTTCTACAATTGAAAATATCTTATTTTGTATCTGTATATAGAGATCTTGCATTAACCCATTTGATCTACTTTTTAAATAAATTGGTCCATATTTGGAACTACCAAGTGACCTCCACTGTTTTAGCCTGCAATATATATAAATTTCAAATACAAATTGAAGGGTCGTCATTAAGTTCTAACAGAGTACATAAACCTATGATCAAGCCAACGATCATACCACGTTGAATACACCAGTTCCCGTTATCAAAACTGGCCAAGGAAATTGGAGTTTAATTTTTAATATTTTGGTCAGTAATACTTCTGGACAGTTACCTTACGACATTTTATTTGAAATGACAACTTTATAAGCTAGTCTACTCATTTTAATAATTTGAATATATTGTCTAGAACAGAACCAAAATGAGAGAATTGGAAAAAGGGCAGGATGATAAAGATAAACGACATACTAAAGAAGAATTAAAATATTTACGAAATTTGAAAATGGAAAATTCAAAATCGATACCGGACGATTGTCCAGATATGAAACATTCTAAGCGTAATCAGAAGAATAAAGAAAAAGGAAAACATCATCAAAATTTAAAACACTCTGATAACATTCAAAATACATCTAATAACAACGATCAAAATATATCTAATAACAACGATCAACATAACGGTGACACAGAAAATGGAAATAAAGAAGAAGATGGCGTGAAAGAACCAGAAGAAAGCAAACAAAAGCCACCACCAGCTCGACCACCACCCCCGCCTCCTCCTCCTCCACCACCCCCACCAATGTTTTTCGGAGCGTACTCCATGGACGACTCAATAAGTTCGGTCAGTTCATTATTTTCAGAAGCCTCACGTAGATATGATTATTCTAGACTTCCATTTGGACCATGGACAAATGTACCATGGAGACCTAACTGTACCAATCACTGGCAAAGATACCAATTCGGTACCTCTCGATTCCAAAGATTCCATCCTTACGCTGAAAAATATCCTTCCTTCAATGACGAAACCCAGCAACCTTGCCTACATAATTTTAACTGTCATTTCTATATACCAAGACAGTGCATTGTATGCCATCACTGCCCTCGAACCCGTCAGTACCCAGATAATAAATACCAAAATTTCCTAACCAATACAGATTGAACGAAAAAAGTATTCCAGGATGATAACGGATGTAATAAGAAAAATATTTTATACGTTAATAAATTAATTTATGTTTTTGTAACTATACGTCGGGCATTTTAATGATCTACAACAACATTGCTTCAAAAAACTTGAATCTGAAAAGCAATATATATATTTTTTAATTTGGCTTAACGTCTCTTTAACATCTCCTCTATTCGCTGGAAACTTGCAAACCAGCTAGCCACATTGACCTCACCCAGCCTGGGTTGGGCCGGAAAAATAGGCAGCGTCACGAGGGCGCGAACCCACGTGGACACCCACATGCCACAACCTCGCTGGACGTTGCTTAACTTCAGTGATCTATCGGGAACTGGTTTGTTCAACGGGCCATAAGACGCTGACGTGCAATATTTATAAATCGAGTGTTAAAAGTAAAAATTATTTACTTTACATTTCTAATTTTATCCACGTATTCACTAATGTAAAAAATTATACGGGGCGTTTCAAAAGGTTATGCAAAAAAAGAAATCACGTATAGTAGAGCTCAAATAAAGGCCACTTTGCTTAAATAAACCCCTATACGGAAATGGACCCCAAGGTAGCTAGGGCCAGGGGCGCATTTAAGGCTATATCTTAGGGGGGCGGTGCAGCACAGGGAGGGGATACTTCCGGAAGGTATGGAATACCCCCCAGGCACAGGGGGTCGGGGCCGTCGCCCCCGGGGAAAATTTTGTATAATTAGAATCGTCCTACGCTCAATTTTTGTGATTTTAATAGGTCAACGGTTGGTTTTAGACAAGAGCTATTCCGGTCTTTTTTGTAGCAAAACAAATTTTAGAACACATGTTATATCTTAAATCACCAAAAAAAAATCGCATCGAAAAGATTAGGTATTTTCATTTCATGACCCATATCTCTGCCCCTGAGACGTCTTGCAAAAAATGAAGTCAATCGAGTTTTAATAATTATTTTTCGATTTTTAAGTGCCAACTTTGGGTGACCCTAGCTACCTCGGGGTCCATTTCCGTATAGGGGTTTATTAAGCAAAGTGGCCTCTTGAAAATATTTTTTATTGTTATTAATAAAGTTATTTTTCAAATAAAAAAATAATAAATAAATACAGACCGACTAGATCCCTTTTAGGTCCAATGTCCATCGAGTTCCAACTGAATGCATACTTAGAGGGCCACAATGTATATCCCTCATGATGTTTGCTGGTCAGTACCACATACCTTGACAAACAATTTTTGAAATGAAGGGATAAACTTAATTAGCAGTTATATTATGTGAAGAAAATATTATACGCCCAAAAAATCGAATGAAAAATCCGCGTGTCAGCCGGCGCCGCGCCGTACGCTGCGAACGGCACTATCGCCAATTATCGCAGCCCGATTTTGTTAAAAATTTAGTATGGAACACTATTATACAGGGTGAATCATTTTAAAGGACTTAGTCAAATATCTCAGAAACCGTTAGAGATAGGAGGAAAACGTTCGATAAAAACCCCTCTTATTTTTTAGTGGCCTTGAAATTTTTCTTCAAGGTCGCCTTCGGGGTTATTTTAAGGTCAACTTTTTTTTTAAATGGAACCCTATATTTTTGATTTTGGTATTGAATTTTGTATTAAAATGAAATATTTTTTGGTTAATTCTTTTTTCAATTTGACTTAGAGTTTTCGAAATAATTTTGTTCTTTACGTGATCTTAGAAAGGGATGTCTAACATACGTATTAGCATTACGGCATGCTTATTTGCAAATATTTTTTGTGCATATATAAAACCTTGATTTTTCACTAAAATTTCCACATTTATGCCCAAATATTTCAAAATGGGCGTGCCGATAAAACTTCATAATTATGTTAGATATCGCTTACCCAGGGCACGTCAAGGTAAAAATAATCTCGAAAACTGTCAAATCTAAAAAATTTCTAAGCAAAAAAGATTTCATTTTTAATATAAAATTCAATTCCACAATAAAAGAATACAGGGTTCTATTTAAAAAACAAAGGTGACCTTAAAATAACCTTGAATGCGACCTTGGAGAAAAATTTCCATGTCACCATTAAATTCCCCCCCCTAAAAATAAGGTGAGTTTGTATCAAAAGTTTTCTTCCTGTTTCTAATGGTTTCCGAGATATTTGTATACGTCCTTTTAAATGACTCATCCTGCATATGTAACTAAAAGTTTCGGCGCATAATTAGACCTCAAATGGGATCTACATACCAAATTACATCAAAAATATATGAGTACGGGGGGCACCGCCAGCTAAGTGGCAAAACTGTCAATCACGGCGGAATTTTTTTTGTTTAATTCGATTGGCTACGCCCTTGATTCTAACTTCCAATGAAAAATATTCAATTTTAAGAAGTATTTTTTATTTTAGCATGAGTTTATTTTAAATAATATACCCATGTGTCACTTTGGCAGAGTTTTTTTTCCGTATTTTATTTCCTTATACTGTTTTTCTTTCCCTTCACGAACAAACAGGTCAAACGTCCACTATAAACTTCTAAGTCCGTCTCTGGGTCAGCATCAAATTCTCATTTCTCATACGTACTTCATTAATTTCTTCCTACATGAAACCAAAGAGTTTAAGCTTGCAGAACAAGACCCAAAACATAGACATACCTGGCACCGGAACTTGCAAATATATCAGCCCACTCATCTGGGTCAAAGAACTCAGCGGTAAAGTCATGTGCAAACTCTTGGTAAGTAAAGCCTGGTTTGTAATTTTTCTGTAAATATTTGGCAGTTAATGTAGTATTTTCTTCTGTGGAATCGAACATGAATGCATGTGTTAGAACCAATTTACAAAAGAAGAATAAATTTATCCGTAACAAAATAAATTATTGCATGTTATTGTGTTTTGGGACAGTCCCTACACATAACAATTTGTTGGGAAAATTGCATAAAAAAAATCTTGCTCGGACATCAACGGAAATTCCTGAATCCTTATATATATATATATATAAAAATCCATTTCTATTCTGTGACATACTGGGAGGATATGCCAGCCATAAGTCGAAATTTCAATGTAAAATCCTATGGGACAATTGGAAAGTGCAAAACCTGTATATTCCGAGTTTGTTAGGTGTTTAAAAAAGTTTGAAATTTGATCGATATAAAAAAAAATCTTGGTCCTATTTAAAAAATAAAATTATTTGATTTTTTTAAAAATTAAAGAAAATCGTCTAGTAGACAAATACTGCTGGAAGTCGAAAATCACAAAAGAATGTACTCACTAGAACTTCTCCAGAACCATTCTGATCTGTATGACGGAACAGAAAATACTCCCCAATGTATAAAGATACCAATTTTGGCTTCATCAAACCAGTTTGGCAAAGGTCTCGAATCTATACTCTCCCAGGTTGGCTGATAATTTGCAGAACTTTTGGTATTGGGCGTCAGTAGTTTGATTTGAACATCTTGTGAGTCTTTGTTGATTCCAGTTTCTGATAATTTCTCATTTTGAGTGAGATCCTCAATATCTTCGACTATGTAATCCTCGAGATGCTTAGTGTCTCCTCTGCTTATAGCACACACTTGGCAAACGATTAAAATAAACAATATTGTAGTTCTGGAGAAATGCATGGCCATGTTCACACCATTCTCTTTCATCATATATTAAAAAATTCTATGCCTGAAAATTAATATAGGTTACATAAATAGACATTGTCGCCAAAGCACCTGAAAATAATAATCAAGACTAATGGGGTCTCGTGTAACAAACTAGTCAATGATTCTCTGTCATTGACTGTGGGCAGTTGAAATGAGTTAATCTTCTATACTTATAAAACGCAAAGCCCAGTTGGTATACTGACTGACGTACTGACTGACTGATAATCAACGTAGTTCCACAATGGCTAAACGTAGTAAGCTGAAATTTGATACAAAGGTGTTCCGAAGTAAAAAAGTCATATTTTTGAATAAAATATTGAATTTTCTAAATAGGAGCCGTGTTCACTCTGGGGGTCGGTTCTACCAAAACCCTAAAATTGAGTTGTTGAATTTTGTAACCGTAGCGAAGCACGGGAAAACAGCTAGTTTAATATATTTTTTAACAAACGTCACAATAAAAACAACGACATTTAGTTTAGACATCCAAGTATGCACCACGCCCAACGATGATTAACTTCAATGATCTAACGGGAAGTGGTGTATCTAACGGGGTAAATCTTTAGCTTCTGTGGCTTTCTATTAGTGTACAACTATGACGTTCGTTGAACACTTTTCAATCTTCCCTTTAATTAGTTCAGTTCCTCGAAACAATCTTGTGACAGAGAAAATACTAGAAACCCCGATCTTCATGGGACTCGCTTTTTATTGATTTCATGTACCCAAAATCGTCTCTTCTTATTCTTTTATTTAGGGATGGGATTTTCAATTCACTTAGGAGAGTCGACTTGACTCGACTTAACAATATGAGTCGACTCTCGATCTCGACTCGCATCGAGTGACAATTTTAAAAACACTTTATTTCATCAGAAAGACATAATAAATCTAATTGATTACCAAATGAACGCCCCCAACTTCGATGAATACATTAAAAAGGCATCACAATTAATCTTCACCAGAATTTAATAAAGGAACATTTTCCTTCAGTAAACAACAAAAACCAGGAAAAATCGAATTTGCCGATTTTATGTTAACCAATAATATACCGGGATTAGCCTGCAACATCGAAAACAAGCTCCCGCTTAATAATAAGGTTTTAAAACTTATATGTTTTAAAACTTTATTACTAAAATTCATTTTCAAATCACCTATAGTTATAAAATACAACTTATATTATATTTCTCCCTTCATTATCTTTATTAGTTAACAACAAAAAAAGCTACTCGTAAGTCGACTCTTTGAAGAGTCGACTCATTTCAAAAAGATGATTCGACTCGTGAGTGAATCGGACTCGTGGATGACTAGCTAATCCCTAGATTGATTTCTGTCGCAAAGCTAATATGAATAGTAATAGCATGAGCTCTTTGTCATGACGCGACCGCACTTCGCGTTCGTGTCACAATATCGTAGAACTCCTCGATCACCCACCGCGACAGACTTCCTTCTGTGTACCCGGGTCTTAAGGGTGGTTGCAAACAGCCGTATATATACTTAGAATTAACCTTTTCTGTAAAAAAATGTCTTTGATTGATAAAATAACCACAACATAAAAAGATTTACAAATAATTTTACCTTCTGTTTCAAAAACTAACATTCGTCTCGGATGCACACATCAACTAATACTGTCACTGTTGAATGCTTCGGCCTGAATGAAAGAGAGGGTTTTCATTCATTTCGGAGATAAATTACTTCGAGTAGCTGACTATATAATTTATAGTTAAGTACTCTAGAAATTAATTTATAGCCACGAGTTGTTAACGAGCAGTCATTTTTAATTTACCCAAGTGGTATCTTTTTCCTTATAGACCCTGATCCCGGGCAAAAAAAAAGACTCATTTGACCATTCATTTATGGATGGTGCCCACTAAAGCCTCATTTACATTGCCCGAGCATTCGTCGCGAACAGAGGTGACGAACGAGCATTTGTTCGAGGCTCAGGCAGTGTAAACAGTCGCCGCGAGCCGATCAAGTTCAAAGCGAATGCTCGTTCGTGCTCGAGCCTGATCCACGCCATGTCGGTTTTCTGGCGAATCATGAAAGGGATGCTCGATCGCCGCTCGCTCTGTGTAAACACCCCGGGATTCGTCGAATGGTGTTCTATGAATCTAGTTCTCGCCTAGCTGTTGAACCATACACGTCTCCTAATTTGTGTGTGGTGTTGTTGCTTTTTAATATTTGACTGATGATGTGGGAAAATGAACAGTGCCTTTTGTTAATTTCTTTATATGCGGAGCACCCAGAGCTGTGTCAGCCAGACCATACATTTTATTTTATTCTGAATAGCCCACTGTTATCCTCCTTTAAACCCTTTAGCAATAGGGAGTATTTTTTTTTCTTTAAAAATGACGACTCCCACATGCGACGCATTTTCCTTTTTCGCTTTTTCTCCGCTAGATGGTCTAGAATGAGGATATCCGCCGCAAAAACCGCAATTTTGGATAGCACGAGTGCTATCTGTTCGCTGCGAATCCTCACGAGATCGTCAGAAATGCTCGAGCAGTGTGAACAGAGGACTCGTTTGTGTTCGTGCTCGTTGAAAACTGGCGAGCAACGATCACTAATACTCGGGGATGTTCAGGCAGTGTAAACGCCCCTTAAGGTGATTCAGGAATTGCGAGTCTGCCAGTAAGATCTTTAAAGTTTTTGGCCATTTTAAAGTTTGAGGGGGTTAAGCTTCTGAAACATTTCACCATAATTCTTTCTTTTTCTTTTTCCAAATTCTGCATCAAAAAATAAAGACACCTACCTGCCATTTACAGAGCAAAAGTTGCATTTTCCTTATCAAAATTTCACTCATTATGCCATTATTCTTTTTTGCACACAGTAAAAAAAAAAATCACAAATTTTAAAAAGGCTGCCTCCTTTGCAGTTTTTCCTACCAGGGGAACCACCAATTTTTTTAAAGAAATAAAATCACACCTGTTCGGATAAAGCTTATTTGAACGGTCTTCAACAATGAACATCAACTGCGATCTCCCAATGGAGAATTTTTATTCAGACCTCTGAAAAACGTTACCTCCTGGGGGCACTAAGGCACCTCTGGAGCCACCGCTAGAAGTGACAGCATGCGAGCCGGTAGTGATCGCAGGGAGACAAGAAGAATGCGGCAGACTGCGACCGCGATACCCGAAAACAATCAAAATGCCGACACAAATGATAACAGTCCAAACGATACGACAAGGTTGCCACAGTTACATTTGATTGTTCACAGTAGGGCTGTTGGATTAGGGACAAAATTCGGCATTTATCGTATTTCGGTGCTTGATGACTTTTTTGCTTCCAAAAATCATTTTATCTAGTGTAAATTTAAGTTGCCCCTTCCGTGCTGCATACTCTCGAGAATTTCTAGGGGGGGGCAGCCCCCCCCCCCTTCCTACGCCCATGTTTATGTTAGCAGTGAACTTAATGGAGATCTGCCTTTTTAAATAAAATACTTGTAAGGGTTTAAAATACAAAAAAAATATTGGCAAAGGAGAAGTCGGATGATATACATTCTGATATGATAATGATGAATGGGCTCAAATTTTCGATGCCGAGATTTCAATGCCAAAACACGTTTTGAGGTCCCCAGAGCCCAAATCTCGAGTTTCAGCTATTGGTTCCTGGTTTGGGAACAAAATATCATCAGATATCTGTGTGTTCGAATACGCATGTTTGTAGCAGAAAGCAGTGCCGACTGCAATAGTATCAGCGCTCTGTTCGAAAGTGAAAAATGCGCCCCCTCAACCCTCTATATGCAAACTATATACAAACTACAGCCGAAGTCTGCCAAGTCTAATTGAAATAATATTTTGACTAGAGAACTGTGATCACAACCGAAGGTTGTCAAAGGTAATTCAATTTTTTTTACACATCTGTAGATGTGTAAAAACTGCGGCGACAGCCGAAGGCTGCCAAATCTAATTGAAATTATATATTCCCTGGAGATCTGAGACAACAGCCAAAAAGGCTGCCAAATTCATTTACAAAAATATTTTCACTGAAGAGCTGTGATAACAGCCGAACGTTTCCACTGCTAATTGATATAATATTTTCATCAAATATCAAAAAGATAAAGTTTAGTACGGCTTTCCGTAATCTTTATTTTTTATACCGCGACTGTGGGCTTACTCTAGCTCACTTTGAAAGTCGTATATTCGTTGTAACTGCAATATAGAGAAACTGCTCACCTCTGCTAACAGCGCCGATGTGTGCCAGCAAAACTATAACAGTTTGGCGAGGGTGCAAACAAGCAGAACCATCCCCAGCATAAGTTGGTATATCTGTTTCTCTATTCCTAGTTCTATGTAGCTCATTTGTTTTGATCCATTGTGTTAAGTTGGTAAAGCGAAGTTGTAACTTTCTGTGATTGCCGATTCATAATTTTTTTTGACTCTCATTGCACGAGTGCTACTTGTTTACGCTTCACTTTTCTGCGCCCCCCCATTTCCTGGCGTCCTGTTCGACAAAACGCATTGAACTACCCTAGAGCCGGTACTGGCAGAAAGTATTCCACTACCACAGCTCAAATGGTAACAGATAGCGAAAACTTAATAGAAATGAACCCCACAAAATCTTGGTTTAGGATCCAGGAAAATTATCAGAACTCATAATTGCTAAACTGTAGGTCAATAACAAATGCGGCAAATCTCGTTCCGAATTGTTAAATTTTAGGGTGACAACTTATATAAAGTGAAAGTTTTAGGTGGCAAATTAGTTCTTAATTTGAGACATGGTTTGCAAAATTATGACCACTTATTCCTCAGTTACAAAATTTGAAACCGGGATCGGGCAAAATAAAATTTAGAAAATATACCATTCACCCCCCCAACGGACATGCCTCTAATGCTCTTGTAGGCTGGATATGACCCCCCCCCCTCATCACACACACCATTCTCCCCTGGGCTATGAAATTCGTAGCAAACCACGGATAAAACAGATAGTAAATATTGAATGAAAAATATACTAGTGTATCAATATGATCAGGTGTTTACGTTAGTGATGTAGTTATTAATAGAAAAAAAATCTTAATAAAAAAAAAAAAATCGTCAAAATCGGATGAAAATTGTGACTTGTATCGCGTAACATACATACATACATACACATAGGCATACACACCTACACATATACAAGTGCATTTCGGGATGTATATGAGAGTCAAAAGTGGAGTTCACTAACGTTCACAAATATTGTTCTTTTACAACAAGTAATGGTTCATGAAGTAAAATCAATGTGATTTGATATGCCAGTTCTACGCTGGAACATTTAAATCATGATGTGAGAGTAAATTTCGTTAGCCAGCGTCTATAGCACGTTGAATACACCAGTTCTAGTTCGATCACTGAAGTTAACGTCCAGCGAGGTTGTTCCATGTGGGTGTCCACGTGGATTCGCGGCCTCGTGATGCTGGCTATTTTTCCTGCCAATCCCAGGCTGAGTGAGATCAATGTGGGTAGCTGGTTTGCAAGTTTCCAGNCAGTTATACCAAATAAAAAAAAAAAAAAAAAATCAATGTGATTTGATATGCTAGTGCCTGGAACATTTATGTGACAGTTAATTTCTCAAAATTGTCACCAAAAATATTTATAATATAATAAATTAGTACACAAATTCAAATATTTGATTAGCCAACGTTCATAGCTCGTTGAATACACCAGTTCCCGTCAGATCACTGAAGTTAAGCAACGCCGGGCGTGATCAGTTCTCGGATGGGTGACCGCTTGGGAACACCACGTATCATTGGCTCATTTTTCCAGCTCAACCCAGGCTGGGTGAGGTCAATGTGGGTAGCTGCTTTGCAGGTTTCCAGCGAATGGAGGGTAAAACCCCAAATTAAAAAGAAAAAATATATTTGATTCGAGCTGATTTTCATACTATTGAAGTAATAGATCTTTGAATTGTAGAACTCACTCAACGCATTGGTCCGCCATGAAGTCCCGCGGGCCAGTTAAGCCAAAGTGAGTTAACTATTAGTCCAGTAGTCACAGACAAAAAAAGGGGGTTTTAATGCAAAAAAATTGGGGAACTTTGGATTTTTATTTACTTTTTTAGGCATGGACCTCCTCTACAAAAATCTAAGTTTTCGACCTACCAACCCATGTGCGTTTTTTTGGCGGCCATTATCCCACCAAAAAGAGGCGCCAAATCTGCATCTGTGCAAATAACCAAAAATGGTTACTGTAACGCAAAAAAAAACTCCATTGGAGAATGCGGCTTTTTAAATTTTCTGCAATTTCAGTTCACATAATTTTCCTGTAATAGGATGTACCTATAGGGGCGCTCCTACAGACTGCGCCGTTGTGGCGTGATGTATCGCATTTGAACAAAATGAATTTTTATATTCATTTTTACGTTGCTATTTCCTAAACAAAACCTCAATGCCGCATAAACACCATAATAAAAGTTGTAGATATTTTAATTTTATACCGAATTTAATATTTCAAGCATGAGAAACGTTTTTGTGGAAGGCTCGAAAAGAAAAAGAGCTGGTCGAAATGTGGTTTTCCTGATTTAATAAATGTAAAAAGGAAAGGAATCCAGCTTTAATACATGTACAAAGGAAAGGAATCCAGCTTTAATACATGTAAAAAGGAAAGGAATCCAGTTTTGCATTAAAGCCAATATATGATTTTTTTTTTGATGGGGTCTTTAGGTATGGTGGGGAAATTATAAACCTGAATTTTCGACCTCTGAAACTGAAATATTAAATTGAAAAATTTTATTATCAACTGCAATTAATTTGATGAGCCACGAGCTCTTTCGTCAGTTACGACATCCTCATCTCTAAACTTTAAAATTGAGATGAAAATTTCGGGCGGCCATTTGACGCCAAAAAGCGCCACCAAAAATGTATTTTGCAAATAAACCGAGAATGGTTTAGCTGAAGAAAAACGTTCTAAGTAACTGAAAAAATGGTAAACAAATTTTCCTACAATTTCAATTCACACATTTTCTCTGTACGATATATAGCTGCTACAGACGGCTTCGCTTTGGCGGTATAAGGGCGATTTTCATGAAAATGAGTTTCTATCTTTTTCTGCGTATACAAGTATACATATATCACCAAATCATCACAATTAAATTTGGATATAACCTTTCAATTTTAAATAGAATTCATACTCGTATATTAAACATAGAAATCGCTTCAGATGTATACTAAAAAGAGCTAAAGACAGAGGCGTACACAATGCCCCCCCCCGATTTTTTTTTCAAACCCTGTGTTTCTATTTCACGCTGAAAACACTTCTTGAAAGTTTCAATTCACCAGGATATCTATTTTTGAAGTGCAAATGTACGAGTATTTGGTTCAAGGACTAATTTAAAAAAATCTTATCGGAAAGGTGGACTGTCACTTCATAAGTATAATCCACTTGTTGTGAACGTTAGTGAACATATGTGTGTGTGTGTGTGTGTGTATGTACAATTTTGATGGTTTAGGTTAGGGGTTCCCAAACTTTTTGGTACTGCGCCCCCTTTTCTTGAAATGAAAGCCTCCCACGCCCCTCCCCTTTATATTATAAATTATGAATGGTTATAGGTGTTGTTGAATTCTAAATCATACAAATTGCTGAATGCTACCTCATTCAAAACGCTAATGTGTTGTTGAATGCTATCTCATTCAAAACACTAATGTGTTGCTGAATGCTATATCTCATTCAAAACGCTAATGTTTTGCTGAATGATATCTCATTCAAAACGCTAATGTGTTGCTGAATGCTTAATATATTTAACATGGTATTCAAAGTTAAATCTTTGAATAACATGTTAAATATATTAAGTGTTAAAAAAAACATTATCTTTTAAATAAATTAAATTAAAACAAAACACCAAAAATACTATTTATAAAGAAACTAGTTTCGAATTATTCATCATCAGTCTAGTCGAGTAAAAGGATGGAAGTCAACTTTAGTTTAAAAGTTAATACTAAAACTACAAAACAATTTGAACAAACCTTTTAGGAAATGAATATCCCATGTGAATACGAAATAAAGTCACAATCTATGTTGATTTAGACGAGCAATGCATAGACTGACCAATCGGACGGATGTTCTCTCCGTTATCAGAAGAGAGAGATAAATGTAAAGTGTCTCTCAACTTAGAGCTGATGTTTCTTCATAAACAAATAGACCCGGGTCAGGTGGGGGATCAGATCAAACACAAAAATAAATATCGCCTAATATTCGGTTTGATTGAACGCATGGTGACAAGAGGAGCTTGATTACTTATTGTGAGTGTGCGGTTTTGATTTTGTTTAAGAAGTGAAACAATTTTGCTTTAAGGGAGCTCTCACACAGCTGCATAATGCCAATGACTCATACTATTGCATACCACAAATCTTTGCTTATAAGCAAGGAACTAACAAATACACATGCTTTTATGGGAGTCAGTAGATTCAGGAATACTTACTTGTTGTATAATAAAACTTCAAATTATTTTATTTTTTGGAGCCATCTTAGGTGTCCCAGCCTTTACAGTGTTTTGCTGATTTTTGATACCCGAAATAAGTATTGTTATAATAATTTCAATTAAAAAATAATATTTATTATTGGGATTTTTTTAGGAACAAAAATTACATTATGTTTTTAAAAAATACGATACATTTAAACGGGCATTTTTACCAGAGATCACAAAAGTCTATACCATGAAAGCAGTCGGATTTTGCTATAAGTGAATTTCAAAAGTTGATATTTCCCGGTCAGCTAATGTTATGAACATAATCAATGATGGCCATACCAAAATTTATCAAACTCGGACAAGGCATTCGAGAGTTATCGTGGAACAAACAGAGAGACGTTCAAAGAAAAATAAGTTGAGTTATAACTAGATCTCACTTCGTTTGATTAAAAAAGCCCTTGTACGTAAGACTCTACTGTTTTTTTGTACCCATAGGACTAGTACTTTCCGGTGAATTTCGTTTGACCTCTCTCGTCGACGATGACGTAAAAATCCCATTGGAATGTGCTTAGAATACATTTTATAATAATAATGGCCAGTAAACTGGCTTGTTTATTAACGGGCAGAACCCTTTTTACATAAATTATATTTGTATATTAAAAGTAAACGAAGAAAAAAATGTATAAAAAAAAAAATAATAATAAAATTAAAAAAAAGTCTGATATGGGTACAAAAATATCAGAAATATATGATAAAAAATATATGCTGAAATACAAAAGTAAGATAATAATTCATCAAATGTAAAAATAATGTTCTAAAGTCTAGTAGGTTTATGCCTCATAAAATTTCGTGTGTTAGAATATGACCCATCCACCGTTCGTCGTGTTTTTTGGTTCCTGATAACGAAAGCCCATCAGAGTAATATTTGCTTAAACTTCTCAATGTACTCCACGTTCGCATCCATTTTGTTCTTCATCTGGTTTGAAAGGTCCTCTAGTTCTCTCACACGTTGAGATATTTCAGCTTTAATTTTATTTTTGTACTGATTTGCTTGACCTAAAGCTGACATTTCGTTGAGAAACAAGTTGCGTTCCTCTATTTCATTTAAAACTGAAAATTAAAATGTAATAACGAATCAATAGTCGACAGTCATTTTTGAGATTGCGAGACTTCCTCTCGGACCAAACCCACATGTACTGATGGTGAACAACTCTGGGTATGTGACTCATATTGTAAGTGTGACTGGTGGAGGAATTGACTAGGTGAAACACCAAGAATAACTCTGGGTATGTGACTCATATTCTAAGTGTGACTGGTGGAGGAATCGAGTGGGTGAAATACCAAGAACAACTCTGGGTATGTGACTCATATTCTAAGTGTGACTGGTGGAGGAATTGAGTAGGTGAAATACCAAGAACAACTCTGGGTATGTGACTCATATTCTAAGTGTGACTGGTGGAGGAATTGACTAGGTGAAACACCAAGAACAACTTTGGATATGTGACTCATATTCTAAGTGTGACTGGTGGAGGAATTGACTAGGTGAAACACCAAGAACAACTCTGGGTATGTGACTCATATTCTAAGTGTGACTGGTGGAGGAATAAACTTACTTTTTTGGAAACGTTCTTCTAAAGATGGAAAATGTAATTTTTTATCTTCCTTTTTCGTGGAACCACTTTTTGACTTTTCAAGGGGAGAACTAACAGTGCTATCTTTTCCATAAGTCATCAAATTTTGAAGTCTAGCCTTCTCTTTCTCTATGCTTACTGAAAATAAAGGAGAATATAATTGCAAGGGACATTCAGTGTTGACATTCATGGTCCATGGTCAAGTTCAAGGGTTTGTTTAAAGCAACCCAAAAGACAGTTCGGATAAGAAAAAAGATCTTACAAAAATATCAAAGCGTCCGCGAGAGGGAAATTTGAGGAAATTTATATACAGCGCGTGTGTCCAGAATAACCGGTCACTCCCCTTAACTTTTGAACGGCTTGGAATTTTTGAATTTTGAAAAAGCTCTAGGGATAGGAAGAGGGTCATGGTCATTGGTTATGGTCAGATCCAGTTTGACCCCGGAAGTGACTTTTATTGACAAAAAGTGTCGATTTCTCATGAAATTTATATAGAATGGTACAAATATTTTTTTTTTTTTCTAAAATAAGGAAATACATTTTCACTTTTTCAAAAAAATAATCAGAGGCGAAGCGAGAGGAGTAGATTTAAATTTTTTTACACCCTGAATAACGGTTTTTATTTTTAGATTTGATGTAAAAGTTCCCCTATTGTTTTCCAAAAAAGGTTTCTCATCTACCTAAACCATCAAAAGTGTACATTTTTATGTTCATCAGGGTCGTAAGAGGACAAAGTCAAACCTAATTTTTCTCCTGAAAATTAAAAATGGGTCGTTTTTTTAAAAAAAATACATTTTCGGTTCTAAAGTCTCAAGTAAGGTGGTGATTAAAGACAAACAGTGACAAGTAACTTAAATAAGAAAACATTTTAGAAAAAAAAGAAAAATATTCATCTTCTCATTTTTTTCTTTCACAGCAGGCCAGAGGAATGATAAAAATTCAATGCAATTAAATAGGAAAATAGATGCAAGCTATTTCCTAAGTAATTACCTACATTGAAGTTATCTCATTCCTCTGGCATCGTTGTGAAAGAATTAAGAAGGTGATTTTTTCGAAAAAAAGGTTTCCTTATTAAGGTTAGTGTTATGACTGATTATCCTAAATAAACACCTTACTTCAGACTTTCTAATCGAAAATTGCTGTTTTCTAAAGGGCCCATTTTTAACTTCCAGGAGAAATATGAGATTTGACTTTGCCCTCTTGCGACACTGATGAAAATAAAAATATCAAATTCCGAGGGAGGTTTTTTTTCATAACGATTCCAATGGTTCGTTGTTAAAAATAATGAACCAAAATCCTAAATAGGGTTCACTTTAAAAATACCCTGAAATATCCATAGAGCAGACCATGGACATTATCCCCCTCGATATTAGAAACTTTCGTTAGACTATATATTTTGGTATCTCCAACGGAATACTTATTATACGAGATAAAATAATAGAGCCTGTAGGTAGAGTAAAACTTTTAAAGATTAACAATAGTAGCACGTACTACGGGCCCAGCGCTTTAGAGGGCCCCCCGCTTTGACAACTTACACTAGATAGGTATTTCGACATTTCTGGGTTGACAATTGAAAAAACATATCATTTTGACGGGGCCTCCAACTCTTCAAAGTATAAAGCAGTAAAATCTAATTTAGGAAAGTACAAGTAGGTACCTAGGTACTACCTAGCAACTTAATAAAGAAACGAGTATTGCAACATAAGCAAATTGATTAGTGTAGGTACACTAGGTACCCTCTTACTATCCCTTTGAAGTTTAATCTAGGATATAAATTTTATATTGAAAAATATTAGTTCTAGCTTGTTATTCTTAATTTTTTTCTGATCAGTTTGAGAATTGTGTATCGGCGGCGCACCGTGGCGGTAAATCTACAAAGTGAAATGTCGGTAGGTACCGACCTGATGGCTCCATATTATTATTTCGTTAAGTCCAGAGTCAAGACGAGACAAGTAGACTTTTGTCTAGGAACTAGGGATAGGAGGGGGGGGGGGAGTTTAGTTCAGTTCTGCGTAGTGCGTAAGGAGAATTTTTCGGGATTCGGATATTCCAAAATTCGAATTGTGTTTTTTTTTAAAAAAAGTAGACTACTTAAACGCGAGGGGGTTGGAGGGGGCCCGCTCTGTGAAAGTGCTACGGGCCCCGCGAAAGGTTAATCCGAAATTGTCACTGCTTAGTGTAAATGCTTCTTTATTAAAAATCACCTTTATTGCATCTTGGAAAAACTGGCTCAATGTCATAGGCACCACTCTTCCGTATATCTTCTTGTGTGCGTCTTTTACCAACAGCAGACTGACTAAACAAACGTTTACCACTGGATTTTCTCTTGGTGAAACCTGAATTCAGTGGAGNTGGGGGGAGAGATAGATAGAAGGAAACAGATTGAGAGGGGGGGGGAGAAAGAAAGTAAGAAAACAAAACGAAAATAATGGGATTTAAATAAATTAAAACGACGAAGTTTTGTAGGTAGGCCAACCAAACCAATTACGTCTTAATAATCTAGGGAAAAATCGTCTGCCAAGTAGGCGACTATAGCTTTCTAATTAATACAAATCTTATACCGTCCATCCGATTTTGATGAAATAACGAAATAAGACCGGTTTCATAAAAATCGGACGTATAAAATACTCAGAATTAAAAAAGAAAAACACAACAATCGACGTACACTGTTGACGTTGATTAATCAACGGCTTATCCTTCGACACAAAATAAAATGAGTCTCTTAATTTAAAACAGCTTTGTAAACCCCATTTGTTGGTTGGTGGAAACAGGTTTTTTTATGGAACATGGAAATGAAAATTAATTGTTCACTTAAAAAAAAATAGACTCTTGAGTGGAATGTTACCACTAGGCGAGCTTAATGCCTGAGGCATTTTCTACCACCTAACCCTTAGAGCTCTATTTTTATGTGGTCAAATACTCAAATTAATGAGGAAAAAATCCTGCCTCTGCTGGGGATTGAAACCACACCCTCCTGTTTACCAGGCGAGCGCTTAACCACTGAGCTTAGAGATGGGATTTCAGAATATTCGCACATAAAAAGAAAATTCCGTTGATGTTGTTCTGGCAATGTTCCTCTTAAAATCAAATATTCGTCATTTTTTTAAATCCAGGTTTAGGAAAAGGGTAGAAATCGGTTCATATAAGGTTTCCCCGAAATGGGGTTTGATTGACCTTGGCTGAATCTGTGTTCCAGGCCTTTCTGGTTACTAGAACGGACATCGCAGGTAAATAGGCGCAGTATAGTTTATGAGGTGTCTTGATGAGTCTCCCTGGCTAGATTCGTTTGAACTAAACTATGCTTA
>CM022880.1:29652032-29685554 GCA_012654025.1 Pachypsylla venusta
GAACGAAGGTGCACTGAAAAAATAACTCCTTATAATATTAAGAAATCCCACTGGCACTTCACGATTTATTTTGTGGTCACATTTTTTTCCCGTGGTGCAT
Source organism: Pachypsylla venusta (assembly GCA_012654025.1). Classification (NCBI taxonomy): domain Eukaryota; kingdom Metazoa; phylum Arthropoda; class Insecta; order Hemiptera; family Aphalaridae; genus Pachypsylla; species Pachypsylla venusta. Next base: position 29,652,133 of record CM022880.1, read on the forward strand.
ATTATTAATTGGAGTGTTCCAATGTTCCATTTACAAACAATTTACACTGTTCACGTCACGATAAATCTGGTGTGAACAGCACGCGACTTTCCTAATCTATACACATAAAAAAAGTAATGCAATTTTCGATATGTCAAATTTTCAATGCCAAAAAAACTAATATTGTATGTATATTTATAATCAACGCGGTCAAAAACCGCTAAAAATTGGTAATTACGGCTAAATAAAAAGTTTGTTAGTGTTCTATGTATAAAATTGATATGCTTAGATAGCATATTTGAAGCTAGTTCTTACCGTTCTCATTTTATGCAGATTCCTGAAAACCGCTAAAAAGCGACAAGTAACCGCCAACGGTAGATTTTATTTCAATCAAAAGTGTCTTTGAGCATTTATAAAATTCAATGCATTAAATTGATATGAATAGTCAATAAATTTCAAGTTCTAGCTCTTACCTTCTCCTTTTGGGCAAGTTTCGCGAAAACCGCTACAAAGCAGCATAAATAACCGCCAAGGGTACATTCGATTTCATCCAAAAGTTTCGTGTGTCGTCCATGGCATAAAACTGATATACATACCATCAAGTCTCTTGAGATATCTTGTTTACAAACAGACGGACAGACACTTGTTTTGACATTAACAACCCGACATTACAATATTTTCCTTTTTATTGAATAAAGAATGTAAAAATTGTCACTTTGAATTTTGAGATTCTTGGGAGGGATTTTNGGGGGGGGGGGGGGGAAATGTCAAGAGATCCACTGGCATTAGGGGGACAGTTACGATTTGTTTGTCAATTTTTTCATGGAACGAGGTGTCAGTTGGACCTCTTTGAAATTTTCAAAAGAAACGTAGCGGTAAATTTCAAGGAACTGTACTATGAACATTACTTATCAAAGTATTATAAGTAATTAATTAATATTAACATTTATTAACGATTAATTCAAATGGGTTTGTATTTAAATTGATATGCTTTCGTATTTCAGGAATATTTTTAATTTAAATCAAAAATATGTTTTCCAGTGCGATATTTCTGAAACGAGAAAGCTTTCGACAACGAAAATCAGACAGTCGCAAAGTACACATTCTGGCATATGTGCAAGGAAAAACAAATACACATGTTCTAATGGGAGTTCGCAGATCTAGCAGAATCCCATAAGAACATGTGTATGTGTTTTTCCCTGCATACTCGTATATGCTAATATATGTACTAGTTATGCAATAAGATCAGTAAATATGCGGCTAAGTTAAAATATGCCGATGATCTTGAACGGGTGGCATCCTTTAGAGCTCTAAATCAGCTCTGGGGGATGCAACCTTCTAAAACTTCTTGAAATTTTCAATATAATAACAATGTAAGAAAATAAAAAAATGAAAGAAATTGAAAACCAAAAATCGTGTTTGATAGGTAGACCCAGAACGTGGAATAACAAGATGTTTTCATATTGTTATAACAATCTTGAAGATTAGATTCAACAATATGTTGATGGTTTTGTCGTCATGGATCCAGTACGTGGCATAACAAAACCGGTTCTAGTCATGGGAACAGACTACAGATTCAATACAGAAAAAACGCGAGGTAAGAAAGATTAATTATTTTGTTGGTGATTTTGGTTTATAATTGTTTAAAAAAGTAGCAATTATTACCCCTCGTAGTGACTGTGAGTTGATACAGGTACCAATTGTTATGGTATTATCTTCTTTGGTAATGTTAGAAGTAGCAATTATTACCCCTCGTAGTTACTGTGAGTTGATACAGGTACCAATTGTTATGGTATTATATTCTTTGGCAATGTTAGAAGTTGCAATTATTACCCCTCGTAGTTACTGTGAGTTGATACAGGTACCAATTGTTATGGTATTATCTTCTTTGGCAATGTTAGAAGTAGCAATTATTACCCCTCGTAGTTTCTGTGAGTTGATACAGGTACCAATTGTTATGGTATTATCTTCTTTGACAATGTTAGAAGTAGCAATTATTACACCTCGTAGTTACTGTGAGTTGATACAGGTACCAATTGTTATGGTATTATCTTCTTTGGCAATGTTAGAAGTAGCAATTATTCTAGCGAGGAAGAAGATGTTATAGCTTATTTGAACATAGACCATTTCAGCACTAGTCATTTTATTTGAAAAAATATTGAAAATAATAAATCATAAACACAGCTAGCAATAACTATCGGCCTGGTGTGAAATTTTTTAATCAAAACGTTGATGCGACTGATTTTATCACAACACGACAAAATATAGGCCGATATTTATTGTGCTCTGGTGTGTACGCCGCCTTAGAATATCCTATTTTTCTTTTAAAATTATCCTGTATTGAGGTTTTCTGGAATTATTATTTTTGCAGATAATATATATTTCAGAATGTTACCTTCTTATGCACAGGACGAATATGGCAAGATTATTTTGTATCCCCCATATATGATTCAGAGCCATAATATACGTGGAAGGAGATACTCCACCAATCATTTATATTACGTTCGGCATCCATTCTGTTCAATGATGTACATCACGTATAAGAGGGATCTATTGAACCCGATCCGTATCTTAGGTATAAGGGACGAGGATGGGAAGTTTATAGCAAAGTTTACCTTCAATCTAATGCAAGAAGAATCAGAATATGGTCCAAGTTTTACCTTGTGGACAAGAAGACAACCAATGGTGGTGCACTTTAATCATTTACAATTGAAGCAGACGGTTTGTATTTTAGTTTATTATTTTCAGTAATAAACGTTGGAATCAGTCACGAACCCCCCGCCGCCTCAATTTGATATTCTACATTTAGCAGAATTCAAAAATCGAATTAAAAAAAATCTGGTATGAACATTGCACGACTCTTGTTCTCAATAAAAACGGCACCAATGTGGCACATAGGTTTATTACTTTATTTTAGTGCTTAAAAACATTACCCCCACCCACAAAATAATTGATATTTTACGTAAGTGGAATCCAAAAATCGAATATAATGAATCGTACGAAAAGGCTGGGAACTTTGGCCTAACCTTAATGCACGGAAATATATATTACACAATTGAATTATGTTATACTACCCTCTAATATTGACAATGCTCTTCGGACATATCATTATTATGGATACATTTGGCAGCATCCGGCTGTTTACTTTGCTCATTAGTGAGACTTTCTTTCAATTTAATTTGGCAGTCCCCGACTGTTGACATTGCTCATTGGTCAATTTTTATTTCAATTAGATGGCAGCCTCCGGCTGTTTACTTTTTTCATTAGTCAGACTTTATTTCAATTAGATTTGGCAGCCCCCCGCTGTTGACTTTGCTCATTGGGCAAGCTTTATTTCAATTAGATTTGTCAGTATTCGGCTGTTGATATTGCTCATTGGGTAGATTTTATTTCAATTAGATTTGGAAGCCTCCGGCTGTCGAATTTTCTCATTATTTAAACTTTATTTTAATTAGATTTGGCAGCCTTTGCTCATTCGTCAAATTTTATTTCAATTGGATTTGGCAGTCTCCGGTTCTTTACTTTGCTCATTAGTCAGACTTTATTTCAATTAGATTTGGCAGCCTCCGGCTGTTGACTTTGCTCATTGGGCAAATTTTAATTCAATTAGACTTGGCAGCCTCCGGCTGTTGACTTTGCTCATTAGTCGGACTTTATTTCAATTAGATTTATCAGCTTCCGGCTGTTGACTTTGCTCATTAGTCAGACTTTATTTCTATTAGAGTTGGCAGCCTCCGGCTGTTTACTTTGCTCATTAGTCAGACTTTTTTTCAATTAGATTTATCAGCTTTCCTCATTGTTTTTCTTTTCAATTATATTTGGCTGTCTTTGGATGGAGACTGTACTCTTTAGTGAGGATATTATTTCATTATTTGTCAGTCTCCGGTCGACTGCATACAAAATAAATTCAAAATCAGGCGACCATTATATTTTTTGATTTAAGAGGCGCTGCCGAGGCCCCAAACCCACAATTTCCACAAAATACCAAAAATAATACTAAGGATACTTACATACAAAATTTTATAATTATCAGACGACTTTAATATTTTTTCATTTATGGGCCCGATGGGCCCCTGCCCTGAAAACAAAGTTTCTACATAATAAAATTGTCAAATACTTGGATGATTATGAAAACCGAATTATAGTAAGGTAAAAATCGTGAATTATGGGTATTTTTGGAAAGGCCCGAATGTCCGGAATTGAGAATCAACATTTAAATAAAATTTCGTTGATGCTGCGGTCCCCAAATGGTTCAATATCTTCTCATGTTCAGCTTTGCAAAACACATTTTATCAATATCAGTCGACTTTTAAATTTTTTAATTTACGGGTCCCTGGCGGAGACCAAGAACCAAAATTACTACAAAATACCTAATGCATACCAAATTTTATCAAAATCAGACAACTTTTACATTTATTCGTTTTTGGGATCTTGCTGGAGCCTCTAAACGGGGACCCCGGTGGGGTTACGCCCCCAAGGACTAATGCCATTAGGTTATGTGGTTTTGATTTTAGAGATCCGCTTTAAATGTGACGTCCTTGCCTTATTTGTCCCGAACCCTGAGGAATCACTCTAAATAAAAGCTCTGAGTAAACAGTGATGAATACTTTGAGTAATCCTTGTGGGCTCTAGGCATTAACTGTTTTGAATTTCATGTAAATATTCCGAAACCGTTTTCTTTTAAATGGAAAGCGCCCAGCGTGCACCCATGTTGAAAGTTAAAAAATTACCTAAATAGTCAAAATATTGCCCAAAAACAATAGGAAATGCCGTGCCGTGAAATGGACTTTTAATCATTGTCCATTTTGGATGAAATTTGGTATGAAGGTCCCATTTGTTGGGCCCACTTTCTGGTAGAAAAGGGGCCATAATTAATTTGAATGGTCAAATCCAGTTTTAAACCCCCCCCCCCAACACACAGAAGTGACTTTTCTTGACAAAAGATTTCTCAAGAAATTTAAATAATCTTCTTGAAATCGGAACCCCAGATATATTGATGACATTTGGTATGAACCTTCATTAAGTTAGGGCCGTTTCTACCGAGTTCGCGAGTCAACCCGGGGTTCGCACAAAATTTCGCTTCTACCAAGTTTTAGTTCCTAAAAGACTCGTCCAACTCGATGTCCAGAGCGCTAGTGTGCAAACACCTCCATTTTTGAGAGATTCACTTTTTTAACTCGAGTTTGCTTTTCTTAAAGGCGAAATTTTTTTGATTATTTTTTAAAAAATCACAGATGTGTGTATAATTCTAAATACGAACTAGTACAATAAAAGTGAAGTAAAATAATATGACAAGAGATAAAAATAAATTACTTCTGTAGGATTTTTTGTTGTTTTCGTGAGCATATTTTCGAAATTTCTCATGTTATTTATTTTTCATGGATTTTTAGATTGAAGATAAAGTAGGTTGGTTAAAAATGTGTTTTGTCAAAAATGTCAAACGTGGTGAGGAGGAAAAAATTGGGCGAAATGAAAAGATATCAAAACATGAAGAGAAATGAATAATAGATTGCCTCAAATAACATATCCAAACCTGCAGGGAGAATATAAATGGCAGATTTTGCGATCAAATCATTGAAAAAACAATAGTATCGATATTGCGAGTATTTTATACAAAATAAAGGGAGAATAATGAAGTCCAATTGTTTTCTTTCAGCGTCAGGGAATGGATGCAGAACTCGTGGAAGCTGATGTACCGGGTTTGCTCTACCCACATGCTGGTGTATATAAACAAGAATTGAGAAAAATCGGACATGTTTTTAAAGACACGCCTTTCATTCGTTTGTACAAGGCAATACTTATTGTCCCCGCGTGACACTTGGTATACATTCATTTGTAATGTATCAAAACAAAAGTATAATTGGAGATAAAATTTATCTCCAATTATACTTTTGTTTTGGTTTATACTTTATTATTATTTATTTATTTATTTTTCACGTGATTTTCTCATTAAGCATGGTAGTAGTTTTGAGACCCAGTATGACCGGGAACAAGCCATGTTCCTGAGGTCATATTGAAATCAGATCTTGACATGATGGCTTGCGGAATAGCATTCATTTTTGTGTCTTCTTAACTGAAGCATTTGTCTGTGTGGTCCACGGTGAATTGAATCTGTGTGGTGACCACTCAGATATACATTGCAGACACTTAAGTAGTAGCAGATTTTTGAATACTATTTTCAAATATTTTAATTTTGCAAAAATGTTTTAAATTTGATTTTAAAATTTAAAATTATTATTATAATAATTTTATAAAAGGACATGGACAATATAAAAGGCAAATAATGAGTGATAACACAATCGATGACACAAAAACTTTTGATTGGCTCTGAACTGGAAAATTAAAAGCAACGATGGAGGCCTTACATCATCTCCGCACAAGATCAATCACTCAGAACAAAATATTATGACCGACATATACTAAAATTACAAATTGGTGACAGGTATCGCTTGTGTAAAAAAATCCCTGAGACTATCACACATGTTGTCAGTGGATGCCTGGAACTTGCGCGTCGGGAATACACCCAGAGACACAATAAAGTATGCCAATATGTACATCACAACATCTGCAAAAATTATAAATTTGAAACAGTGGAAAAGTGGTATAATCATGAACTGGAGCCCGTGATGTCAAATAATGATTACGTCATCATGTATGATCAACCAATCCACACAGACCGAACCATATTGGCAAATCGTCTGGATATTGTCATAAAGGATAAGAAAAATAAAAAACGCTTCCTGATAGATGTTTCAATTCCTGCCGACAACAACATATCAAAGAAAGAAGCAGAAAAAAAGCTCAAATATAAAGATTTGTCCATAGAAATCAATAGAATGTGGGACATGGAATGCAAGATTATCCCAATTGTAATAGGAGCTCTAGGGGCCGTACCGAAGACCCTTCTACCAAATCTGAAAAGTGTTCCAGGATACTTCAACCTGTACGAGGTCCAAACATGTGTTCTATTGGAAACAGCCCATATTCTCCGAAAATTTGGTATATAAAAATAGAGAGCAACTGTAAATGAGTCTAAAGAGTATTGTTTACTCTACATTCATTTGCTTACTATTTAACAGATATATTTATAGTGTATAAAATAAATATATATCTTGATATTTGTTGATAATAATAATAATATTATATTATTGTAATAATTATATTATTATTATTATAATATTTAAAAAATATGTTCGACAAGAAAAATGACCAATTTATTCAGGCTTTAAATGTCGTAAAAACTTTTAGCAATGACATAAAGACGGAATTCGGCCTGGATAAGTGCGCAACAGCTACCCTAAAGAGAGGCAAAGTAGTATCAACAAATAATATCAAAATCAATGAAAAAGAAGAAATAAGAAATTTGAAACCAGATGAAACCTATAAATACATAGGATTAGAAGAAAAAGATGTATTGATAACAACACCATGAAGGCCAAAATTAAAGGAGATTACTATCGCCGAATCAGAAAAACTCTCATGACCGAATTAACCTCAAAAAACAAATTCGAGGCTATCAATACTCTAGCAGTACCAATACTAACGTATAGCTTTGGAATTATTAACTGACCGAAAACTGCCTTAGAGAAAATTGACAGAAAAACAAGGAAATTACTCACCATGGGAGGTATCCATCACCCAAAAACAAAAGTGTGGAAAGACTTTACATCAAAAGAAGAGATGGAGGAAGAGGATTGACTGAAATACTTACAACATACGAAACATCAATAGTTGGATTAAACGAATATATTTAATCGACAAATGACCACCTTATACAAACCATCAGAACGCAAGATGAGAGGAAACTGAGATACTCCATACAAAAAGAAGCAGAATACGTACTAAACAAATACCAGTGACAAAATCACACTGGAAACATTAAAAGTCGGCTAAAGTCATGCATCGAGAACAAAAGAAGAGAACGAAACAAAGAAAAACCAATGCATGTACAGTTTCTCAAAAGTCTAGATGAGGCACATGTTGATAAAGACGACAGTTTACTTTATCCTAACAGAAGTTATCCAGTAATGGGACTCTGGTTTGGTGCGAGAGGCACAATCAGCACATTTGTAAGAGACTTTTTTACACAATTTAAGCTCAACACCAAACACCTAGAGACAATCATCATATATATAATAATAATTAAAACAATCACGAAAAGAAGACAAAAAAAAAAAAAAAAAAAAAAAAAAAAAAAAAAAAAAAAAAAAAAAANATAGTAACAAACAATCCAGTTGGATTGATAGGTATGCTGTGTCGTAGCAATCAACGATATGTTGACAGCATCACTTTGCTCAAAAAGTTGTTTCTATCTATGTAACTCCGACCTGAAGGGTGAAACAGAGAGCCTTATCATCGCTGCCCAAGATCAAGCGTCACCCGGACACGCACAGTGTCCGGAAACCATCAAGAAAAGCCCTGGGAACCACCAAGAAATGTTTGAAAGAAATCCTCAATTTTCAGAAGAAAATTCTTAAACAACAAGTTGATGGTAAATGCCGACTATGTTACAGCCCGGATGAACATATCAGTCATATCATATCTGGTTGCAAAATGCTCGCCCCAACCGAATATTTGACAAGACACAACAAAGTCGCCAGCTACATTCACTGGAAGATGTGTAAACACTTTGGAATGACAGAAGCAGAAAAATATTATGAACACCAACCAAAGACAGTCACCAACATCCAAACACTAGAAGAAAATGTTACTATTCTATGGGATATGTTCATCATCACTGACAGACAGATAAATGCCAACCAACCAGACATTGTGGTTTACAACAAAATTTCAAATACCTGTCTCTTAGTGGACGTGGCAATACCAGATGATAGAAATATCGCTTCCAAAGAAACTGAAAGGAGAATGAAATATAAGGATTTAGAAATAGAGATTAGTAGAATGTGGAACACCCGGACACGCACCGTGCCTGTAATAGTTGGAGCCCTAGGAACCATCAAGAAAAGTTTGAAAGAAATCCTTAAATTACTGCCTGGACGGCCATCGGCTTGGGAAATGCAGAAGTCGACTCTTCTTAGTACAGCACACATACTGAGAAAATGTTTAGATTAAGGGGGACATATCCAATATAATGGTGACATTTTCTCTTTGATCTCTGGTAGAGATCTGGATTTAGTAGAATTTACCAATGAAATAAAATCATCATTGTGATGACTGTTCAAAATAATTAAATATAAAAATAAAATAAAATGGAGTGCGTAAATATTAGAATTAATTTGAGTTAGATTTTGTATACTTGTATTGTTTTCAATAAAGAACCTTTGCAAATTTGGAATTGTCACGAAAAAAAAATATTACCTGAAAATTTGATATTTTACGCTTCAAGGTAGGATGAACTCAAAAATCGAATAAAAGACCGTTCGTCCGCCGTATGTTACGCCGTGATGGAACTTTTGCCATTTACGCGTTGACCAATTTTTTGATGAAATTTGGTATGTAGGTGTCAATCGGGATCAAATTGTGCCGCAAAACGTTTTGCGGGAAGGTGTAATGTAAAAGGTACGGGGGCGTTGACAAACGTATTTTTTATTCGACTTTTGAATTCTACGTAACTTGAAACCTAAAGTATCGAATTCGGAAGGGATCCACATGATGAGCCCAAGTTCTAACTTTTTAACGCCTAATGAACTGCAAGATATTACAATAATGCACAGGAAATTTGAGATCTTTAAGTAAAAAGAAATTATAATTATTAACAAATCTAGAAGAACTTCTCGGCAGGCGAAATAGGACTGGGAGGCAGTATATCCATTTGGGTTTAAAAAAGGTACTGAATATGAAGCTCTGTGGAGTCTAGACCTCACTCAGTTAAAATGGCCACCTTTTGGCCCTGCTTGGCCAAATAGTGAGTTATTGTGGTACAAAAAGACATACGAAAGAAATATCGTTGTGTTAAAACTAGAACTCATTTTGGATGGTAAATCTAAGGATCATTATTAAGAAAAATAAAACCACGGGCTAATTTGATTTTCTGTAAATTGTAGGTATAATCCCCCCTCCAAAAAAACACTTCATGTGCATAAAAACGCCAAGAAAATGTCTCTACCAAAAAGCCAAAAATTCAAGTGGCTCATATCTTCCTAAAAATATGGTCACAAAAGAAGTGATATCATATGAATGCCAAGTTCAGGTTACCTGAAAAATATTTGCCCCAAAGGTGATTCGAAAGGTAAAGACAAAAACTACAATCAACATTTTGTCCCCGGGCACTTGGTGCACATGTTATCTGAATATTACTGCGTGTTTTCCTTCTAACTATTCCCTGTCCGACTACGCTATGTATATTAGACTAAAAACGGACGTTTCAATAAAACTCGTGCTCAAAATTTGATTCGGTTAATGAAATCAAAACTATATCTTTTCATTTAAACTTCCGAAAGAGGCCTATTTTTTGGCTTTACGTTTAACTTCGAATTGTCATCGAGACAGGGAGGGGTTTTATCTTCTATTCGCTAGAAACTTACAAACCCAAACCCACTTCGGGGTTACGCACTCAGTTTAACCTCGCTGGTTGTTGCTTAACATCAGTGATCTAACGAGAACTGCTGTATTCAAGTGAAATAGATGCCTACACCCTAGGTTTAACGTATATATGGCACGCTGGTTTTGTTTTTCTTGGCGTTGTAAAATTAGCGTTTTGCTTGATTACAGATTGCATTGTTTGTATGGACCTAGTAGCATTTAGGTATATGAAAATATACCTAAATATTATCATTTTTTCAATATGACAATATTGAAAAAAGGCATTGTGTACAATAGTTCGTCATAAATTGAAGATTTTTGATATGAAATGACCAGCATAAAAGAAAAGGTTCCTTTTGTTTTTGATATAAATCAATAAACAATAAATGCGAAAATGTATACTTCCATTTCAATAAACTAGATGCAGAATCCTACCAAATTTCATCCAAATCGGTCAAACCATTAAACAGTTATGGCTAAAAACAAATTTCTCCATGTATTCCTTATGGAGAGAAAATTTACCGAAAGATATCTCGGATTTATTTTATGTTTGGTAGCTCATAACTCGAAATCCGTGCATTTATCGAAAACATCACTTCTAACAAGGAAAAGTTCTGACAATATTAATCTATCTTCAAAATTTCACGTCGATACGTTAAAGCGTTAATGTACTTATGCGTATTAGAGTAGCAAAAAACTCCTTAAAATACTGAAAAATTCGATAAAATCGAAAACGATTAAATATAAATATTTTTTATGACTTGTTATTTTTTTTAAATGGAACAAATAATATAACAACAAAATTTCAGCTTTCTAGGACCAATACTGGCCGAGATATTGAAAATAGTTATCGAAAGTTTATTTCATTTTTTTTCATCTTTGGCAGCTCATAACTCGAAAACTGTACATTTGTCAAAAACATTACGTCTAACGGGGAAAACTCCTGGCTATATGATGAATCAGTCCTACAAATTTCACATTATTACGATAAAGCGTTAATATACTTATGCGATCTCGAAAAGACTTAAAGTTATAATTTTTTTATAGGATATAAAAAAAATTGATATTTCCACAGGTAATATACCTACACATTTAAAAGTTAGTAGAAAAACACGCAGTAATATTCAGATGATATGTGCGCCAAGTGCCTGGGGAAAAAAGTTGATAGTAGTTTTTGTTTGTAGCTTCCCCATCACCTATGGGGCAATTATTTTACAGGTGACCTGAACTTGGCACACATATGATATCACCTCCTTTGTAGGCAAATAATTTTGGTGAGACATGAACTTGGCACTCATATGATATCACTTCTTTTGTGAACATATTTTTAGTAGAGATATGAGCCACTTGAATTTTTGGTAGAGACATTTTCTTGGCGTCTTTTTGCACAAGGAGTATTTTTTTGGTGGAGATATCACTACTTTTTTTTTGTCAAATCGGCACCAAAGTAAGCCTGCCAAAATCCAGGTGCGAAATTCGAAGGTGGTACTTTTTGATAAAAATGACTATTGCTTGAGACAATGGAGAAGACAGGTATTTATGATGTTACAAATCCATCGACCTAGTTTCATTTTTAAAGCATTTTCAATGGCGGAGCTTTTGAGAGGGTCGCAATATGGAAATTATAGTACCTTAATGAATTGACACCGTGGAAAATTTTGGTACATTAGCTACGCCATTGATAATGATAGAAAATCAGAATATTAGATGAAGTGTAATTTTTTGCTTTATAAATTACAATAAATGACCTGCTATTTCCATAAACGTTATAAATGTCCATTCTCGATTTCATCCAAATCGAACAATGGAATTGAGAATCGGACAATGCAATTTGAACTTCTTCTGAAAGAGGTCTATTTTTTGTCATGCACTCAGTTTAACCTCGCTGGACGTTGCTTAACTTCTGTGATCTAAGGGGAACTGGCGTATTCATGTGCAATAGACGCTTTTAAAGGTGTCTTATATAAGTATATTAGATGGGTTTGGTGGACACATCAAAAAATGTATGACAATATTATTTTTTTAGGTAAAGAATACGTTTTGGTAGGGTAAACAAAAAAAGATAATAAATTTAAAACAATAGACCAAATAAAACAATGGTCAAAAAAGTATCCTTCTTTCTTTTTTCAAATTAATAAAAAGATAGACCCTTTATATAGGAATGTATCTACCCCTATTGTATTTAATTTAATCAACATTAAAAATATCAATTACTTTGCCGTTTGATAGATTATCGAGAAAATTCATACAGATTGGTAATTCATACCAAATTTCATCAAAATCGGACAATCTGGGCGGAAGTTATTGGCACATACAAATTCCTCGAACAACTTACCGAAAGATATCTCAGATTTATTTTATGTTTGGAAGCCCATAACTCGAAATCAGTGCATTTATCGAAAACATTACTTCTAAGAAGGAAATTTTTTGACAATACGTTGAATCTATCCTCAAAATTTCACGTCGATTCGATAAAGCGTTAATATACTTATGCCGTATAGACTTTCCAAAATTATATGTAAAAATTTTAGAAGTCGAAAATCTCGAAAAGAGTTAAAGTTATATTTTTTTTATAGAATATAAAATATTGATTTTGCAACAAATAATACAACTACAAAATTTCAGCTTTCTAGGATAATCAGGAGCGGAGATATAGAGGGTACCGCTAAAGCGACACAAGGTGTCCGCCGGGATTTTTTTTTATATAAAAATCTCTAGTTAAGGCCAGAAGGACCCCATATATGAAATACCGCCTCTGAAAGTTTAACACAGTGGCCGTGGTAAGGGGGAGGTGGAAAAAAAAGTATGAATTTTTGACAATTTTTGGGGTGCTCGAAAAAGGCGTTTCCATTGACGGACAAAGGTAAAATAAAACTTAAATTTCATCTATTGCACGTGCCAACGACGAATATGAAAAAAAAAAAAAAAAAAGTTTAGTTAAAAAGGGTCAGAATTGAAAGTGAAGATACCTACAAACTATGTTTACCGTGCTATATAGCACGCTGGTTTTGTTTTTCTAGGCGATGCAAAACTAGCGTTTTGCTTGATATTGCTAAAATTTAGACAAAGAACACAGATATGTGAAAAAGCTTTTTAAGTGTGACATTATCATGAGCATGGCCAATTTCTGAAAATGTCAACATATTTTTCCCGCCGTTCTTGAATATGCAAATATCATTTAAATTAGACCAGTCGTTCAAGAATTATCAATTTACGAAAAAAACAAAACAAAACTCGTCGTTATATAAACAATCGTAAATGTGATAGTTTTGACTTAAAATTATTCAAAAACACACCCGCGTTCGAAAGGATGCAAGATTAATTCAAGAATAATAAAAACACGTTTCAAAAGAAAATCAACTATAAGTAAACGAAGCTTCCTGTTTTCTAAAGTGAGGAAACAAATTAATAATTATAAAGAAATTCTGATAAAATTTTAACAAGTTTGGTTTCAGAATACGAAAAAATAGCCAGAGTATTTTTACATTGAAAATATTGAAAAAGTGAGAGTGTCCACTTCGCTAAAGTGACAGATGAATTTACATGTAATTTTTTGGTCAGAACATTTTTTAAAATACAAATCCTACCACTTTAGTGTTTTTTTTAATTAGACGCTAAGCCAAATTAAAATAAAAAAAAAAAAAAAAAAAAAGACACTAAAGTGGTAGTGACCACTTCAACTCGCACTAAAGTGGTGTTTCAGAATATGGCCCTTTAGTTTGAAGTGTAATAGGTATATTGTTGGCCGCTAATTAGCGGTTAAAGGCCATTTTTGCCGGATCTGCCAAAAAAGTCTGTACCTATAATATATATATATTTTGTTCTTATTTATATTTCTTTATCACAATTCATCCTTTAGTTTAGAACTTATATAAGATTTTAAAATTTTAAATGCGTGTATAAAACTGATTTTGGGCAATCGGTGGTAGTGGGGGCAGTGGCGAATTTAAACTTTTGCGCCCTTAGGCAATTTAGAACTTGCCGCCTCTATTTTGACAAGAAATGCGATTTTGATAAATTCATTCGTTAGTGCTTACTCAGTTAATTTGTTGATTATTTTGAGGAAAGAGATATACGAACATTAATGAAAAACAACAATGCTCGAAATCTCATTTATTTTATTTCAATTATTACTGCCTAGGTACTCGTCAAAAACTCACTTTTCAATTACTGCACATAAAGGCGCAACATCAAGATGCTCCCGCGCGTATATTTGAAAACTACGGCAGTTGGAGTTTGCTATGTACAATGGAAACTGTACAGTACCTTTCTGATTTTCAATCGTGTAAAAAGTGAGAAAAATGTATAAACATAGGCACTATGTTTATACATAGTGCCTATGTTTATACATTTTTTATTGCAGCGAAATCCAAAAAAAATATTTTTTCCCATATTTAAGTTGTTCCATAATTTGCCGCCCCTAAATTCTGCCGCGCTAGGCCATGGCCTATGTTGCTTGTACGGTAAATCCGCCACTGGCGAGGGGGTAATTTTTTTCGATAAAAATCAAAAGGTACAACCTTCCACCAGATGCAGTCGAATGAGACATCTCCGATCAAATCGGTTCGGTAGTTTTGGCTGTAGCCTCGTCAACGTTCAAGAAGAAGATGATGATGTTTTTTCTTAATGTTCCCGATTTTTTTTTTTTTTTTTAAATAATTGATTTTATCTCACCATCTACCCATCCGAATATGAAATATTCAACAAAAGTCACTCCACTTATTTTTCCCAAGGCTGTACAGAGTGTGGAGAGACCTGAAAAGTGCAATTTGTGACGTAAAGTAATATATCACTAGTTGACGCGCTCGTCAAAAAAAAAAAAAAAAAAAAAAAAAAAAAAAAAAAAAAAAAAAAAANAAAAAAAAAAAAAAATACAGGAAAAGGTCATAACCATACAACTGGAAAAATCCCCCTTGTAGGCTCCTCTCCAAACTGAGTATCACTTTTAACTTAAAAAAATTCCAAATTACCTGGGTATACACGTAAGGATATCTTGATATGGTAATTCCCCCCAAAAAAACTTCTTCACGGTAAAAAGTGCCCGCCAAGTCGTCATTTACGAAATCACTGAAATCAAAACTGTGCCCACCTCAATTGCATATTTCCCCCACCATTTAAAACTTTCTTTTTTACATCAAGTCTGAGAATATTTAAAGATTGATAAATCTCGTATTTTTCCATAAAAATGTTGGATATCAACAATCTTTGAGCGACTGTTTTTCGAAAATCAAAGTTTCGAATGAAACTTGTTACTTGCGCATATCGCATATCTTCATACGTTTGTCAATTAAGAATTGGCACTAAACATTTTTGTTGAATCAAGCCAAACAAATTTGATCGAATTGACGATAAACTAACGAATTTGTTAACGAATATAAAATCAATGTATTTCAGTATTCATAGGTAATTATGGATTCTTCAAAATTAAATTCGAAAAACTCGCTCAGAGCTGCGCACATAAATATCGGTAGTTCGATAAATATCTCTTATCGATTTGTAGTCTAAAAATATGCGCAATCATATTTTTATGCATAGTCGTAATTTTGATTTACCAATTAAATTGATGAAGAATGTCTGTCGTACACTTTTCGTGCCATTTTACATGATTGCCAATAGATACGAGTATATCCCTAACTTATTATTGCAGTCGGTATTTTCATACATATTACCCCCCCACCAACCAGCTTCCACCCTCGCTACGCCCCTGACTGCGGAACATCTTTTTTTCAAATTTCAGCTTTTAAGTTTATTCCGAACTGTACTTCTCAATTTTGGATTTTTGTTCGCAGCTACCTAAGTGTGAAAACGTCTCCTATTTATTTAGAAAATTAATATTCTACTCAAGAATGTTATTTTAGTACTGCGGATAGTCTTTTTTTTAAATTTCAGCTTATACCGCTATGCTAACTCCCAATTTTGTATTTCTGGCGCTGAAAACGAGTCCTATTTATTTAGGAAATCAATCTTTTTCTGAAGGATGTTATTTTGATACTGCGAAACACCTTTATTTCGATTTTAGCTTTCACGCTTATCCCGAAGTGTACTTCACAATTTTGGATTTTTCTTCGTACCTACCTAGAGTGGAAAGGGCTCCTATTGATTTAGAAAAGCAATTATTTACTCAAAGTTGTTATTTTTATTCTGCGAAACTTCTTTATTTCGAATTTCAGCTTTCAGGTTTATCCCGAAGTATACTTCTCAATTTTAGATTTTTGTTCGTACCGACCCTAAAGTGGAAACGACTCCTATTTATTTAGAAAATCAATTAGTCAAGGATGTTATTTTTGTACTGCGGACCTTCTTTGTTTCAAACGTTAGCTTTCTAGCTTATCCAGATGTGCTACTTCTCAATGGCTAGCTTAGCGGTACTAGGCCCTAGGTTGGACACGAAAACCATCGAGAAAAGAAATCATCCATTACTCAAGGATATTATGTAACAACATGTCAGTACTATCAGTAGTATATACAGTTAAATTGAACTAAATTGATGCCCAATCTTATTTTTTAATTTCTCCATTCCACATGTCTCCTACCCCCTCCATATTCAATCTTCTCTGCCTTTTTGGACAATAATAAAACGTATCAAGCGTTGTTTATCTCATCCTATCTTTTAATTGAGATTCTATACGATTCAAAAAAATAAATGCTTATTAGAAACCGGTTTTTGGGGAAATATTGTTAGTGTGTGTGTGTGGGGGTTTACTTTTTTACGATAAAATATCAAAAGACACGCCCTTCTACCAGTTGCAACCATATGAGGCATCTGCGATCAAAATCGGTTAGGTAGATTTGGCTGTAGCCTCGTCAACGTTCAAAAAGATGATGATGAAGGAGCCTGTGACCCTGTGACGGTGTAAAAATGACACTTTTCAATTTTTTTTCCTTTTTTTTGTCCCCGTATCTTATTTTTTTTTTTTGCAAACTATGGATTTTATCTCATCATCTACACATTTCATTATGAAATATGCTATAAAATTTCAGGTGCACTCTGTGCCTGTATAGAGTGCACCTGAAAAGTGCACTTTGTGACGTGAAGTAATATATCACTTGCGCAACGCTCATTGACTTGGCGGGCGGGTCGCTGCCGCGCTCCTCAATTTAGGAATCAGGATATGATACAAGCTCATTCGTTCACTTGACTACTTACTAATTATATAAAATCGAAAAACTTTCAGCAGCATACCTATATTCTACGGTTCATAAAGCCGTCATGGGTTTGTTGGACAAATGTATTTTCTTTGCCATCTTGCTTGTAGCATCTCAGACTCGAAATTGTAAGTATCTACCAAACAATTTATACTTATAAAACGCAAAGCCCAGTAGGTATACGGTCTGACTGATGGGGACTTAAAATTTGGCAAAAGTTCAAGTGGAAACAAGCTACCGTCAAAAATGTCGCTTTTTAGCTTTTTTTTGCACTTTTTTTCTAGGAAAACTAAAGTAGATAATGAAAAATGACCGGGAATGGACCCCCCAAAATAGTTTCTCCCCGATTTATGGCCTGTTTTCACCAACGAAAAATCGGAATTGAGAAGTACCACTTCGGGATGAGCGAGAAGGTGAAATTCAAAAGTACAAAAAGTCATATCCTTGAATAAAATATTGAATTTTCTAACTGGGAGCGGTGCTCACTCTGGGGTTCAGTTCCACCAAAAACCCATAGTTAAGAAGTATCATTTTGGGATGAGCGAGAAAGCTGAAATTTTATACGAAGTTGTGTCGCAGTGCAAAAAGTAATATCCTTGAGTAAAATATTGAATTATCTAAATAGGAGCCGTGCTCACTCTGGGGGTCAGTTCCACTAAAAATATAAACTTGAGAAGTTTTAATGTTGAATCTCGAAATGTTTGATGAATTTTCCTAACCGTAACGCAGCACGGAATTTTATAGCATTTATTGTATTTTTTCATTTATTGTATTTTATAGCAAACTAGCTGTTTTCCCGTGCTTCGCTACGGTTACAAAATTCAACAACTCTAAATAGGAGTGAACACGGCTCCTATTTAGAAAATTCAATATTTTACTCAAAGATATTACTTTTTGCACTGCGGAACACCTTCGTATAAAATTTCAGCTTTCTCGCTCATCCCAAAATGATACTTCTTAACTATGGGTTTTTGGTGGAACTGACCCCCAGAGTGAGCACCGCTCCCAGTTAGAAAATTCAATATTTTATTCAAGGATATGACTTTTTGTACTTCGGAACACCTTTGTATCAAATTTCAACTTTCTTGCTCATCCCGAAGTGGTGCTTCTCAATTCCGATTTTTTGGTGGTGAAAACCGTGCATAAATCGGATGGAAACCGGAAAATTTCAAATTTTATATTTTTTATGGGGTCCTTATATACTATTTTGGGGTCTATTCTCGGTAATTTTTTGTTATCTCTTTTAGTTTGCCCAGAAAAAAAATGCAAAAAAGACCCGCTAAATAGCGTCATTTTTGGCGGTAACTTGCTCCCACTTGAACTTTAATTTTTTTCCTTTCTTATTGCGCACCTACATACCAAAAGGAACCTGTGTGCCAAATTTCAAGTCTCTACGTTTAGCCATCGTGGAGCTACGTTGATTATCAGTCAGTCAGTATACCAACTGGGCTTTGCGTTTTATAAGTATAGATAATAGAAGATAGGTAGTTTGCTATAAAATACAATAAATGAAAATGAAGAAAAATACTTGACTTTATGTTCGACAATAGATAATTTTGTACGCTTATTTTGTATTTTACTCTATTATCAAGAATGACATTAAAACTCTCAAGGACTAACTTATATCTGAGCGCACGGTAGTGCGCCAGGCCAAGTTCGATATTTACATGCAATTAGGAGTAATCGGGAAATTATTTATATTCGAACTCTTTCACTCCCAGTGCTCCAAACCGGTTTCGCTTTAGGGAAGAAGATTTTCGAAAACTAGTTTAAAGAGGTTGTACGGGGGATGCCCTTCAATCGCTCGATCTGACGACAACATTGGAAAAATACGTGTTCTGATCAATGAAGACCAGAGGAGGATTATTGATGAACTAGAAGACATATCTGGAATGTCTTCGAGCCTAATTCAACGTATCTTGAGCGAAGATTTAGGAATAAAGAGAATGGCAGCAAAATTTGTTCCTCGACTTCTCATCAGCAATTAAAGGGATCGCCTCGTTGAAGCTTGTCGTGAAAATATTTGACCCCTATGAAGACAGTAACCTTGACCCGCGCGCCCATCTCACCTGATACAGCTCCCTCAGTCTTCTTTCTGTTCCCCAGAATGAAAAAGGTCCTGAAAGGAAAGCGTTTCGCTGATGTAGACGACGTCAAATGCCATGTCACAGCAGCTCTGGCAGGCATCACAGAGAACGTGTGTAAAAAGTGCTTCCAACAGTGGTATGAAAGCATATGCAAATGTATTGCGGCCGGAGGAGAGTACTTCGAAGGAGATTAAAGTTTTGTTGGAATCGAACCAGGCATGTTGATTTTATGAAGAAATTCGCGTTACTTTTGGGTCCCCCCTCGTACACTGAAATCTTGCATGAAGCAAGAAAATATTTAGTTCCATTGAAGATAAACCTGAGCTCCTTTATTAATAACCTCATTGTTGTTACTGAATGGGCAAATTACCGTCAGTTATTGCCTATATGGATGTGCTCGTCACTTTATGTGACGTCACATTTCTATAGAGTGTAGACGGGAGAGAGAGTGAGAGAAAAAAAAAATACATGCAATTAAATGGAAAAATATTTATATTCACCTACAGTTTCGATGCAATTAAGAACAGTAAAAAAAATGTCCCCACGAACTTAGCTTCGAAAAGTCCATCCGAGTACTCGATCTGACAGGATTTGAGAGGAACTGGTTATTTAACTGGGTGATTTATTCTCTGAAGTTAGCTATTTATATGTCAATAATTTTTTTAAATTGTTTGTTCAGGTTGCGGTGCGGGAATTTACTTTTTTTAAACGTCTCGTCGATTATATCTAAATAACACCTGTTCATGCATTATTATCAAGAATTGTTTAAAATTTCATTTCATGCTGTTTAGTGAAGAAGACACCATTCAAATGACGACCGCCATGGTCGATACCCTGGCTGTGGCGATTTCCGAAATAACGCTCCAAGTTCACTAACATTTCTAATAGACCAGTTAAGTTAGATCGAAAAAGACCCGAGCTGAAATAAATTCGTAAAAAGCGGAGATGATTTTATTTCATGCTGGGCATACCGTATAATAGTAATCTAACTTGGGGACGGTTTCTGAGGTGAGCCAAATTTTCTAGCGACCGTAAGCCGCATAATTTTGCCCCTAATTTTAGATTTTGGATTATAACATTCGTAAGATACATTTTATGAAAAAAATACTCTATTCAAACTTAATGAGAATTACATTTGACGTCGAATAACATATTTAAACGTTTCAAAGTCGGTCTAGGGGTTTGGGTCANCGGACTGGTCGTGAAAGTGTTAAGATGCTTTCTACAGGAGAATTCACAGTATACAGACAATGTATTTTTGGCAACTGTGTATGCAGATGCACCGGTCGAATATGGAAAGAGTCAGCAATATCTATTTGATATAGATAATGCAACTTTTATACACAATCATGTGGCAGGTGGGTCTCCAGAAAAATTTGTCTTGAAACTTGGCATCAATGCCGATAAAATTTGTTAAAGTAATATTAATATGCAGAATAACCTTTTAACTGATTAGGAAATAATAGGGAAATATTAGAGGCAAAAACAAAGACGCACCGAAAAAAAGTGACACATGGATTTATTATTTCAATGGCGAAAAAAATACCCCCCCTCCTAAAAAATCACTAAAAAGCGGTACTGTAACCTCAAACATGACATACATACCAAATTTCAAATCTCTAGCTCTTACCATTCTCTTTTTAGACAGCAATACTGGCCGACAAAAAGCGGCAAAAATCGCGAGTGTAATCGATTGCACCCAATAGTTTCGGGCCTGAAATTTTTGGATTCTCCGTACCTTATAATATTGAGCAATTACATTGTGTCCTTGGTGAATTATTGAAAATAATAAACCAAAACTCCTTATAATATTAAGCAATTAATTTGTGTCCAGGGTTTATTTTTGAAAATAATAAACCAAAATTCCTTATAATATTAAGCAATTACTTTGTGTCCTGGGTTCATTATTGAAAATAATAAACCAAAACTCCTTATAATATTAAGCAATTAAATTGTGTATAGGGTTCATTATTTAAAATAATAAACCAAAACTCCTTATAATATTAAGCAATTACTTTGTGTTATGGGTTTATCATTGAAAATAATAAATCAAAACTCCTTATAATATTAAGCAATTACATTGTGTCCAGGTTTCATTTTTGAAAATAATAAACCAAAACTCCTTTATGAAGCAATTAAATTGTGTATAGGGTTCATTATTGAAAATAATAAACCAAAACTCCTTATAATATTAAGCAATTACATTGTGTCCTGGTTTATTATTGAAAATAATAAATCAAAACTCCTTATAATATTAAGCAATTACATTGTGTCCTGGGTTTATTATTGAAAATTATAAACCAAAACTCCTTATAATATTAAGCAATTACTTTGTGTCCTGGGTTTATTATTGAAAATAATAAATCAAAACTCCTTATAATATTAAGCAATTCCATTGTGTCCTGGGTTCATTATTGAAAATAATAAACCAAAACTCCTTATAATATTAAGCAATTACTTTGTGTCCAGGTTTCATTATTGAAAATAATTAACCAAAACTTATAATATTATGCAATTTGAGAAGCGATGAGGATGACAAAATTTTATTAATTTCTAATACAATTGAAGAAGTCGAGAAGTCAAATAAATACAATTTGACAAATATTAATACAAACTAATACATTTTCTCACTTTAATACAATTTGAGAAGCGATGACGATGACAAAATTTTATTAATTTGTAATACAATTGGAGAAGTCAAATTAATACAATTTGACAAATATTAATACAAATTAATACAATTTTTCACTTTAAAACAATTTGAGAATCATTGACGATAACAAAAGCTGTACAGTGTCACAGACCACAATTCGAGAAACGATTAATACAATTTGACGATCAGGTAGACCTAAGCCGTGGAAAATTTGGAAAATAATTACGATCAGTGAGACCTAGGCATGAGAAAATTTGTAAGCACAGCTAGACCTAGGCATTAGAAAATATTTGGAAAATAATGTCGATTAGGTAGACCTAGGCATGGGAATATTTGGAAAGTAATTACGATCAGTTAGATATAGGCATGAGAAAATTTGGAAGCTCAGATAGACCTAGGCATGGGAAAATTTGAAAGCTCAGTGAGGCCTCCTTCATCTCAGAGACTGAATCCTACGATGACTATGATATCTACGGACACGCCTTACTTAAATGCGGCCATGCCTCAGTAAACTACGGCCGTGCCTCGGCCACGCGCAAGAGGGCAAAGCCTGCTTGTATAATATTAACGAAAAAAAACCCAAAAAATTAAGAAGTCGAATCACAAAAATCGCGTTTCAATATTTTCATATTGTTATAGCAATCTTGAAGATTAGATTCAAATTTATTTTGAATATTTGCTCTTCAACTAGCAAACATAAAATGAACGAAAGAAAGTCGTAGTAACCCAGAGGAGCAAGCCAGCTTCATTAGGTAACGGTCCGCAGCCCGTGTAAATACAGAAGGTTTTGTGTTAGGAAGGGTATCCAGCCATTAAAAAATCTCAGCTTGAAACCACTGATGAGTGATCATGAGCACAAAGTGAATTTCTGCGCAGTTTCTATAGATACTGTGAGAAGCAAGGTAGGTGAGGTTTACAGCTAAGGAGAGTGGGCACCGAACAAAAGGTTCTGCATGGTAGCATTAAGAAAGCAGTGCCGACCCCAAATATAATAAAAGTCGACTCACAAGAATCGAGTTGGATGTTTTCATATTGTTATAGCAATCTTGAAGATTAATTTCTACAATGTTGACGGTTTCGTCGTCATGGATCCAGTACGTGGCATAACAAAATGTTTTCATATTGTTATAGCAATCTTGAAGATTAATTTCTACAATGTTGACGGTTTCGTCGTCATGGATCCAGTACGTGGCATAACAACACCGATTGTAGTCATGAGAACAGACTACAAATTCAATACAGAAAAAACGCGAGGTAAGAAAGATTAATTTTTTTGTTAGTGATTTTGGTTTTAAATTGTTTTATAAAGTAGCAATGGGGCATTCCCACTTTTTTCAAAAATACAGCTGCAAATAAGTATTAAAGCGATGCCTTAATGCTTATTTGTAGCTCTGGAATTCGTTGTTCCATTATCAATCCTTTTCAATTATTGACGTTGATGGTTGATAGTAATACGGTCGAGTACGTTGATTCGGCCAGAAATTTGGGTATAATATTTGAAAAATCTCTTTCTTGGGTCGATCAAGTTTCTAAAATTCGTAAAAAGTTTTGGGGGCCCTTTATACTTTAAGGCGCTTAAAATAATTTATGACTCAAAATTTAAAACTCCTTTTATTTAAATTTTATGTGCTTCCTCTGGGGCACATAAGATTTAAATAAAAAGGTTGGAGTACTGTACACCTTTGCTTAACGGACTTACAGTTGAACAATCGAGTCGTCTACAACGAGCTCAGAATGCATGGGTGCGGTATATCTACAAAGTGAAACGTCGGGATCCTATAACTCCATATTACAACTGAGCGCGGTTGCTCAGGTTTGAGGATAGGAGAAACATTCTCACTCCATCTCTCCTTTTCAAAGTTCTTGGTTCTCAAATTCCTTCCTACCAAATATCAATTTCGTTCTTCCATTACTTCCATAGTGACACGTTCTCATGAGCTTCTCCTACAAAAACCTCCTCACAACACTGTTTCCTATGGTAAATCCTTCCTCATTTCTTCCACCGATCTCTGGTACACACTACCGTATCCTAAATTCAACCACCTTTCACTCTTTCGAATCATCTTTATTGGAGAAAGTCTGTGAAGGTTTGTTAGGACTTTGCTAGGACTAACGTTTTCTTCTCTTCTCCTTTACTATTCTTTTCCTTTTCCTTCTAGTCCTAATCCTTCTCCCTTGAAGTACGGTAGCTTTGCACGGATCATGGAAGTGTTTTTTTTAAAAAAAAATCAATTAGGGGTTTTATTGTACTGTTGTAAATATGTAAAAGTTTTTTTGTATCATTGTAATTGGAAAATATATGGACTGTGTGGGTAAAGAAACTCTTCAGTCCCATTCTCGCAATAAAAATATGGTATTTAACCTTATTACTAATTGCAAAAATAAAAAGGCAGCTTTTATGTTATTGTATTTTTTTTCAAATAATTATACCTTTTTTTAAAAAATAAAACCGACTTTGGAACATGGATAATAGTCATAATCGCCGTTATTAGGTGTAGAAAATACTACCCTGTACGATCGCCCGTTATGACTATGCTGGTTTTAAGTTTCCAGTGAATATAGTTTAAAGAGCCGTCAGGCAAAAAAAAAAAAAAAAAAAAAAAAAAAAAAAAAAAAAAAAAAAANAAAAAAAAAAAAAAAAAAAAAAAAAAAACCTTTGTCATTAAGTCTCGATCCTAAGGACGGACCCACTCATTCAACAATTATAGCGAAGCGAATAATAACATTTATTGCTGTCGAAATGTCCGCTGCAATGCAATTATTGATTGGCTGCGGCCGTACTCAATCATACAAAATGCTCCATGTAGTTTTGTTGTCATAGCTTTCTGTAAATGTAACTAACAATCACAACGCGACATCTCCGCGTCGCGCCGTTAGGTAGTGACTCAGTCTCCGATACACGTCTGCCGGATCACAGCTCTTAGAATATCGGATTTTCCTTTTATTATCCTGTATTGAGATTTTCTTGAATTATTATTTTTGCAGATGATGCATATTTCAGAATGTTACCTTATTATGCACAGGACGAACATGGCGATACTATTCTGTTACTCCCATATATGATTCAGTGCCATAATAGATATGAATGGAAACCTTGGACCAATCATTTATATTACGTTCGGCATCCATTCTGTTCAATGATGTACACCACGTATAAGAAGGATCTATTGAACCCAATCCGTGTCTTAGGTATAAGGAATAAGAAAGGAAAGTTTATAGCAAAGTTTACCATCAATCTAATGCAAGAAGAATCAGAATATGGTCCAAGTTTTACCTTGTGGACAAGTGTACAACAGCAACCAATCGTGGTGCACTTTAATGATTTAGAATCGAGGCCGACGGTTTGTATTTCAGTTTATTATGTTCAGTATTACCTTGGAATGGACTGCGACCCCACTCCCTGCCTGAAAATTATATTCTTTACTTTCAAGGTACGCAGAATTCAAAAATCCAATTAAAATGAGCGCCAATCTATCTATTATATAAAATTCTCGTGTCACAGTGTTTGTTACCATACTCCTCCTAAACGGCTTAACCAATTTTGTATGTATATTCGGCAGGTCTGCAAATAGGTTTTTATATATAATTTAATAGAATTGAACACCAAGTTTATTGGTAAGGACGTGTTGGGAGTAGTATTGGGTTTGATTAAAAAAAAAAAAAAAAAAATGCGTGTTGAATTCTGCGCAAGGTTTGGCTAGGTAGCAGACCCAGCCTAAACTCCTCAGACTTCAACACGCATTTTTCTACACAGCTTAACAACCCGTTACTACTCCCCATGTTCTCTACTAAAAGAGAAATATGTTTTATGTGTGTATGTTTATTTGTCCTAAATTTTTTGGCAAGAAGGGTAGAGATAAATAAATATTGACAAATAAATAAAACCCCAGGAAATATTCCAGAGTTCACCAAGGTCTAACGTTTTCAAGTGACGGCCGATTTTTGACCAAATTCTCGGTCTAATATCTTAAATTTTGTGACGACAACATAACACAGGTGGCCTTAATTTAAGGCATAGTTTGCAAAATTATGACTATCCGGGATCGGGCAAAATAAAATTTCAAAAATACTAATTGTTTACCCAAAACGATATGAGATATCGAGAAATTGATAGGAGTGGGCCCTATCAAAATCATAGGCTGAGAACAATAATTCTTTATCCAAAACGGAAAGAGACATAGAAAAACAGAAGGGAACAGAACTCCCCGATACTGCAGCCGTTTTCGGCGGATTTATGATTTTAGTACAGAATTTAAAAAATATTAATTACTAGGAAATAATTAATTAATTGCGAAATACTATCAGAATTTAAAACTGTCCCCTCGTTTTCGAGTTATGCCCGATTTTCCTGCTTTAGTATTTGATTAGCCAAAACGGTAAGAGATACCAGAAATATTACCAGCATAAAAAAAAAAAAAAAATGTCGAGCCATTTACGGCCGATTATGGTATGGCAGTTAGAAAATTCTATTTGTTCAGTTAAAACTGTAAGGGGTATATAAAAAAAACCATAGGCCCAGACCACAGAATTATTATCAGAATTGATAAATGTCAACCGTTTTCGAGTTTCGATGGACGATTTTCTGATTATGTATGAGAACCACTATTGTTTATTCAAAACGGGAGGTATATCAAAAAATTGATGAAAAAAAATAAATATAGACTCAGTCCCCAAAAATATTATCAGAATTAAAAAATGTCCAGCCGTTTGTGGCTGATTTGATTTTCCAATATCGATAATTGGCATGATGGAATAATATTGGCACGGGTTGTGCTATTGTTCTAGGGCGCCAAGAAAAATAAGCGCAAAATTCTGTACCTCAAATAAATTATTATCAGAACTCAAAAATGTTTAATCGTTTTCAAGATAAAGCTAAATAAGTCAAATTCTAATTTTAACCCGAGCAAAATACGGGGCACAGCTGCTCGTTCGCCATTATGTATAACTGCGCCTTTTGGGGTCTAATTCGAATTACCAATAGAATGATAATAATCAAATACAGTTTCGACCCCCCGGAAGTGACTTTTCTTGACAAAAAGTGTCGATTTCTCAAGAAATTAAAAGTGCACATAAAAGCTCAGGGGTTCCAAAATAACTCTCGACTGTCTTGTCCGATTTTGATCAAACTTAGTAGGGACATTCATTACGTTATGGAATTGGATGATTAGGCCCTATCGGGTGTCCCATTATCAGAGTGAGGTCTACAGTTCACTGAACAACTAGTTATAATGTTTTTATTCTTTTTCAGCGTACTATAATGGATGCAGTACTAGCGGCAGCCGGTGTACCGGGTTTACACTATTCATCAGGTGTTACTCAATATAAATTAAAATTAAGAGCAATCGGAGAGGTTTTGTACGATATTCATTTCATGCGTTTGTATAGGGCAATACTTAGTGTTCCCGTATGATACCCAGTATACATTCATTTTTTAAAAATGTCATAATAAAATGTATCTTATCATTATAAAATTTATCTTCAAATATATGTTTTATATAGTCTTTTCAATAATGAACCTTTGGAATCCTCACGAAAAAAAAACAGACTCAAAATTTGATATTCTAAGTTTCAAGAGTCGCGGACAAACAGTTTTTTATTTGATTATTGGATCAACGTACGAGCTAAAAAAAGATTTAAAAAAAAATATATATATATTTTTCGTTGAAACGGGGTATTTTTTTTGGACAGTAACGTAATAAAAACCATATGTGAAATTGGCAGGGTTATTATTTTGTGAGCAGACAACCCTCGACCCTCGTTTTACTTAGGTACTAGGTTAACTAAGATGTCGCCTGCCGTTTTGCCGTAATCAACAACATCTACTCAATTGTCCTTAGTGTATCCCTGATAAAGCCTGTCATATGTATTTGAACAAAATTCGCCTCATTTTAACAGTAAAATTCTCAAAAAATTGGGTGAATTTTTTAGTGCAAAATTGTGGAGTTAAATAAAGACCTCACTTATCCTGTCTGGTCATTTAATTGCATATTAAACGATCATAAACCTTATTCTCAACATTTGAGAGTATATACATTTAGTAACTGGTTATTTTAAAGGTGACAACTGTGGAAAACTGAAACGTATAGTTTTTTTGGCTAAATCTATATTATTGCCAAATGCTATAAAATGGGCTGTATTTTTTGAAGGGCTAATAATAAAATGTAAAAAGGAATATTTTTTAAAAGCAAATTTGATCCTCTATAACTTCTTTTCCCGGGTAATTGCTATGAAACGAAGCATTGGTGTGTTACAGACCAAAATTGGGGTAAATTTTCATTTTCCCAAAAATGCGGTGGGGGCTGGGAAGATATCTCGAAAACTATGAGGAGTGGAAAAAATGAACAGATGCAAAATTGTTAGAAATTTAGATGGCTCCAATTTTACCGGGAACGGTGTAATAACCGCCCTTTGGGTTAGGGATTATTTAAATGTTACATTGTTCTATCTGCGTTGACAAATCAAGGTAAATGTTAAAAATATATATTCATGGCTTAGATCAATTGTCACTAAATGGTTCCACTTAATTTCGTTGTTAAAGAGACGTTAAGCCAAATTAAAAAAAAAAAATTGCAATATG
Organism: Pachypsylla venusta; assembly: GCA_012654025.1. Taxonomy (NCBI): domain Eukaryota; kingdom Metazoa; phylum Arthropoda; class Insecta; order Hemiptera; family Aphalaridae; genus Pachypsylla; species Pachypsylla venusta. Next base: position 29,681,057 of record CM022880.1, read on the forward strand.
TGCATCTTCACCACGCAAACATAAAATGAATGAAAGAAAGTCGTAGCCACTGAGGGGAGCAAACCAGGTTCATTAGGTAACGGTCCGCAGCCCGTGTAAATACAGAAGGTTTTGTGTAAGGAAGGGTATCCAGCCTTTAAAAAAAACTCAGCTTTAAACCACTGATGAGTCAATCATGAGCACGAAGTGAATTTCTGCGCAGTTTTTATGGATAATGTGAGAAGCAAGGTAGGTGAGGTTTACAGATAAGGAGAGTAGGCACCGAACAAAAGGTTCTGCATGGTAGTATTAAGAAAGCAGTGCCGACTCCAAATATAATAAAAGTCGACTCACAAGAATCGAGTTGTATGTTTTCATATTGTTATAGCAATCTTGAAGATTAGATTCAACAATGTTGATGGTTTCGTCGTCATGGATCCAGTACGTGGCATAACAAATCCGGTTCTAGTCATGAGATCAGACTACACATTCAATACAGAAAAAACGCGAGGTAAGAAAGATTAATTATTTTGTTGGTGATTTTGGTTCATAATTGTTTAAAAAAAGTAGCAATTATTACCCCTCGTAGTTACTGTGAGTTGATACAGGTATTATAGCAATCTTGAAGATTAGATTCAACAATGTTGATGGTTTTGTGGTTTGTTGATGGTTAAAAACGGACGTTTCAATAAAACTCGTGCTCAAAACTTGATTCGATTATCAGGGTGTCTACCAGACTGGAAAACCTGGAATTGTCAGGGAATTTTAGGAGACTGGAAATGTCAGGAATAAACGCCGAAAAAACGCCAAAAGTCAGGGAATTTTTCAAATTGAGTTTTTTTTAATCTCAATGGCCAATTATATGCGTGAACATGCTTTTCCTGAAAAATTTATTTAGTTTTTCTTTTTTCATTTAACCTTTTTTTTATTTGTTTGTAAAAAAAGTGCCATACCCTATCCAAGAGATTATCTGAACAATTGAATTTTATTCAATAAAAATGTACAACCAACCTTGCAAATATTATTATTATTTTATTAAAGCATTCGTTAATGAAAAAAAATATTGAAAATTTTGTTCTTATTATTATGTCACAAATCCAACCTCATTTCCACCGTCAATTTCAATATTACAATATCATTTTTAAAAAAACTTTGCTAGAATTGGACTCGAACAGCCGACATCCTGATTGGAAGTCCGATGTGCTAACTTCTTACCCATCGAGGTCGGTTTAAAACAAATATAATATAATAAATAGCTATCGCCCTTTCTTCTGAACTTCTTAGAAAATTGCCGATATTGATACTCTTCAGATAATCTCACATCCGGCACTATTGGTAGGAGTTTAATATAATAATATAATTAAAAATAAATTTATTTGTCCATTTATATATATAACAGCTTCTGTTTTGAAATGATTTGTGCAGCATTTGGTGACGACTCTCTTATAAGGTGAAACACGTCGGTGTGGGTCAGTGTTAAAACTTGAATAAGTACACTGGAAAATCTGGAAAAGTAGACCGGAAAACCTGGAAAACTCAGGAAATTTCACTTTGACGATTTGGTAGACACCCTGGTTAATGAAATCAAAACTATATCTTTTCATTTAAACTTCTTCCGAAAGAGGTCTATTTTTTGGCTTTACGTTTAACTTCGAATTGTCATCGAGACAGGGAGGGGTTTTATCTTTTATTCGCTAGAAACTTACAAACCCAACCCCACTTCGTGGTTACCCACTCAGTTTAACCTCGCTGGTTGTTGCTTAACTTCAGTGATCTAACGAGAACTGCTGTATTCAAGTGAAATAGATGCCTACAATCTAGGTTTAACGTATATATGGCACGCTGGTTTTGTTTTTCTTTGCGTTGTAAAATTAGCGTTTTGCTTGATTACAGATTGCATTGTTTGTATGGACCTAGTAGCATTTAGGTATATGAAAATATTATTATCATATTATTATCATTATTATTATCATAAATATTATCATATTTTCAATATGACAATATTGAAAATATGATAATATTTATGATAACAAATGACAATATTGAAAAAAGGCATTGTGTACAATAGTTCGCATAAATTAAAGATTTGTGATATGAAATGACCAGCATAAAAGAAAAGGTTCTTTTTTGCTGGTCATTTCCATCAAAAGAAAAGTTTGTTTTTGATATAAATCAAGAAACAATAAAAAAGGTCTGCCTAACTTTTTGAGTTTATGGTAGCTATTGTTTCCTAAAATCTAAAATTGAGAAAAAAGTGACCCTTTTCTAATTGCAAATTTATCTCGGAAAAAAAAATTGAATTACCTCGCCGTTTGAGCGATCTCTGCGAAAATGTATACCGGCATTTCAATAAACTAGATGCACAATCCTACCAAATTTCATCCAAATCGGTCAAACCATTAAAAAGTTATGGCTAAAAACAAATTTCTCTATGTATTCCTTATGGAAAGAAAATTTACCGAAAGATATCTCGGATTTATTTTATGTTTGGTAGATATTATTAATCTATCTTCAAAATTTCACGTCGATACGTTAAAGCGTAATATAGTAAAGTAATATATCACTTCTGAACACTTATTGTGTTCTACTTGACCGGTGGAGAGTTGACGCGCTCGTCAATAAAAAAAAAAAAAAAAAAAAAAAAAAAAAAAAAAAAAAAAANAAAAAAAAAAAAAAAAAACAGGAAAAGGTCATGACCATACAACTGGAAAAATCCCCCTTGTAGGCTCCTCTCCAAATTGAGTATCACTTTTTTCATAAAAAAATTCCAAATTACCTGGGTATACACGTAAGTATATCTTGAAATGGTAATTCCCCCCCCAAAAAACTTCTTCACGGTAAAAAGTTCCCGCCAAACCATCATTTACGAAAAGCACTGAAATCAAAACAGTGCCCACCTCAATTGCATATTTCCCCCACCTTTTAAAACTTTCTTTTTTATAAATCTCGTATTTTTGTATTGTATTGTATTACAAATCTCGTATTTTTGCATAAAAATGTTGGATATGAACAATCTTTGAGCGACTGTTCGAAAATCAAAGTTTCGAATGAAACTTGTTACTTGCGCATATCGCATATCTTCATACGTTTGTCAATTAAGAATTGGCATTAAACATTTTTGTTGAATCAAGCCAAACAAATTTGATCGAATTGACGATAAACTAACGAATTTGATTATAAAATCAATGTATTTTTCAGTATTCATAGGTAATTATGGATTCTTCAAAATTAAATTCGAAAAACTCGCTCAGAGCTGCGCACATAAATATCGGTAGTTCGATAAATATCTCTTATCGATTTGTAGTCTAAAAATATGCGCAATCATATTTTTATGCATAGTCGTAATTTTGATTTACCAATTAAATTGATGAAGAATGTCTGTCGTACACTTTTCGTGCCATTTTACATGATTGCCAATAGATACGAGTATATCCCTAACTTATTATTGCAGTCGGTATTTTCATACATATTACCCCCCCACCAACCAGCTTCCACCCTCGCTACGCCCCTGACTGCGGAACATCTTTTTTTCAAATTTCAGCTTTTAAGTTTATTCCGAACTGTACTTCTCAATTTTGGATTTTTGTTCGCAGCTACCTAAGTGTGAAAACGTCTCCTATTTATTTAGAAAATTAATATTCTACTCAAGAATGTTATTTTAGTACTGCGGATAGTCTTTTTTTTAAATTTCAGCTTATACCGCTATGCTAACTCCCAATTTTGTATTTCTGGCGCTGAAAACGAGTCCTATTTATTTAGGAAATCAATCTTTTTCTGAAGGATGTTATTTTGATACTGCGAAACACCTTTATTTCGATTTTAGCTTTCACGCTTATCCCGAAGTGTACTTCACAATTTTGGATTTTTCTTCGTACCTACCTAGAGTGGAAAGGGCTCCTATTGATTTAGAAAAGCAATTATTTACTCAAAGTTGTTATTTTTATTCTGCGAAACTTCTTTATTTCGAATTTCAGCTTTCAGGTTTATCCCGAAGTATACTTCTCAATTTTAGATTTTTGTTCGTACCGACCCTAAAGTGGAAACGACTCCTATTTATTTAGAAAATCAATTAGTCAAGGATGTTATTTTTGTACTGCGGACCTTCTTTGTTTCAAACGTTAGCTTTCTAGCTTATCCAGATGTGCTACTTCTCAATGGCTAGCTTAGCGGTACTAGGCCCTAGGTTGGACACGAAAACCATCGAGAAAAGAAATCATCCATTACTCAAGGATATTATGTAACAACATGTCAGTACTATCAGTAGTATATACAGTTAAATTGAACTAAATTGATGCCCAATCTTATTTTTTAATTTCTCCATTCCACATGTCTCCTACCCCCTCCATATTCAATCTTCTCTGCCTTTTTGGACAATAATAAAACGTATCAAGCGTTGTTTATCTCATCCTATCTTTTAATTGAGATTCTATACGATTCAAAAAAATAAATGCTTATTAGAAACCGGTTTTTGGGGAAATATTGTTAGTGTGTGTGTGTGGGGGTTTACTTTTTTACGATA
>CM022880.1:29692755-29707046 GCA_012654025.1 Pachypsylla venusta
CTTTAGTGATGGTATTATTTCAAAAAGATTTTGCAGCCTTCGGCTGTGGACTTTGCTCTTTAGTGATGGTAATATTTTAAAAAGATTTTGCAGCCTTCAGCTGTGGACTTTGCCCCTTAGTGATGGTATTATTTTAAAAAGATTTCACAGCCTACGGCTGCTGACGTGGCTCTTTAATGATAGTATTTTTTTGAAAAATAATCCCATGTGTCCAACTAATGTTTTTTTTTTTTTTTTTTAAATTATACAAGGGTGTGGTTGAGTAGGCTGGAGCCAAAGTTTCTGCGAAATACCAAAAATTGTCAATTAAATACTTGGGTGACTGTGCATACCAAATTTTATCAAAATCAGGCAACTTTTCTGTTGTTATTTTTTCATTTTTGAGTCCCTACCGGGGGCCCCAAAACCATAATTCCTACCAAAATACTAAAAATCGTCAAATATAATATGGGTGACTGATACCAAATTTTATCAAAATCAGAAAAAATTTATGTTTTTCTATTTATGGCCCCCTGCTGGGCCCGAAAATCAAAAATTCTGCAAATATTATCAAATATAATAAATACTTCGGTGACTGTGCATTCCAAAATGTATCAAAATCAGACAGATTTTATGTTATTTCATTTGTGGGCCCTTACCGGAGCCCCAAGACCAAAATTAATTAGCGGCCAACAATATATTACACTTGCTAAATTATATTCTTCTATTTCTTGTATGAGATTGTTAATGAATTTGTTTTTGTATGAGACTATTCTTGTATGAGATTGTTATGACCAAGTTTAAAATTCTAGCTATTACCGTTTTAAGCAGAATATGCGAAAATCCCTAAAAAGCGGCATAAAACCGCCAACGGTATATTCAATTTCCAACAAAAGCTTATTTTGCGGTTCATGGCATACAACTGACATGCATGTATACCAAATTTCAAGTCTCTAATACTTGCCGATCTTGAGATAACTTGTTCATAGACAGACAGATACACGGGCCAATGGCTGAAACTCGAGATTTGGGCTCTGGGGACCCCAATGAAAACTCGACATCGAAAATTTCAGCCCATTACAATACTTTTCTTTTTATAGGATAAGGAATGTAAAAAAAATCGCCTGTAGCAAAAAGTTGACCCCCCCGGGTCACAAACACGGCTGCCCCCCCTAGACGAGATGCTGCGTACGCCCATGTCAGCGTGGACTCATCTGGTAAGCTTAATAGATAGATCATTGTAGTCCCAAAAACTAAAAATAATAATACTTAAAAACATATGAAGCTTTTTATTTTGAGCATTTTAAGTGATTTCATTCAAGAATGGAATGTTTACCTTTAGCTCTGAAATAGGGATTGTTGACCAAGTGCTCTCGTCTCTTATTATCTATATGGAGATCACTGTGGGCCTAATAAAATCTAAAAATAATTATAATTACATAAATACCTATAAGAGGTATAGAAAAATTCGTTCAGAAATCATAAGGTTTTAGATTCGTTCAGAAAAATTCGTTTTTTCGTTTAACTCCCAGCAGGAGGGTTCCAAAATTTAAATTCGACCTACATTTTTCATCATATGGACGACCTTAATTAAGCAAGTCCTCTCAATGGAAAAACTTTAAGCCTCTGCGATATACCGTTACAAAATGGCGAACAATCATTTAGCAACTTGGTACCCAGTACCTAACTTTGTAAAAAACATAATGTTTCAGATTTTACAATAGCACCCTGCGTAAAATCGCTGCTATTAAGACGTTTGCATCTGTCGATCTAAATGAATTCCTAGAGCTTTATTATGATTACTCTGCAACATTTAATGAACAGAATGCAATCGTCGGACTGGTCGTGAAAGTGTTAAGATGCTTTCTACAGGAGAATTCACAGTATACAGACAATGTATTTTTGGCAACTGTGTATGCAGATGCACCGGACGAATATGGAAAGAGTCAGCAATATCTATTTGATATAGATAATGCAACTTTTATACACAATCATGTGGCAGGTGAGTCTCCAGACAAACTTGTCTTGAAACTTGGCATCAATGCCGATAAAATTTGTTAAAGTTAAATTAATATGCAGAATAACCTTTTAACTGATTAGGAAATAATAGGGAAATATTAGGAAATAATAGAGCCAAAAACAAAGACGCACCGAAAAAAAGTGACACATTGGTGTATTATTTCAATGGCGAAAAAAATACCCCCCACCCCCTAAAAAAACCACTAAAAAGCGATACTGTAACCTCAAACATGACATACATACCAAATTTCAAAGCTCTTACCATTCTCTTTTTAGACAGCAATACTGGCCGACAAAAAGCGGCAAGAATCGCGAGGTGTGTACTCGATTGCACCCAATATTTTCGGGCCTGAAATTTTTGGATTCTACTTACCTTATAATATTGAGCAATTACATTGTGTCCTGGGTTCATTATTGAAAATAATAAACCAAAACTCCTTATAATATTAAGCAATTACATTGTCTCCAGGGTTCATTTTTAAAAATAATAAACCAAAACTCCTTATAATATTAAGCAATTACATTATGTCCTGGGTTTATTTTTGAAAATAATAAACCAAAACTCCTTATAATATTAAGTAATTACATTGTGTCCAGGGTTCATTTTTGAAAATAATAAACCAAAACTCCTTATAATATTAAGCAATTAAATTGTGTATAGGAAGCTTGTTCCGCTGCGTTATGGAAAACTGCGTGAGAAGAAAACAACACTCCCAGATAATTGTACTCATTCTGTACATCCATACGATCACCATTGTAGGCGAAACTGTCTGTTTCGGCTGACATTCACTGTCATCCTGTTCTCTGTACAATACTCTTGTAGTGTGTTTAGTTTTCTTTGCATATCTACTTCGTTTGATGCAAAAATGATAAGATCATCACAATAGAGTAAGAGGAGAATGTCTTTCATGTGGCTAATATAAACACCCTCTAAACCTTTATTTCGGAAGTAGTTTTTAACATCATTCAGTAAAACTGTGGATACCGAATCTCCTTGGAGCAAACCTTTATTTATTTTACAGAGAGTCGTAAGCTCTGTACCACTTTTTATTCTCGTTCGTGCTTGTTTATATAAATTGTTCAGCAGTAAGATCACTTTGCTCAAAATACCAAAATGAAATGCCTTCTGCCATAAAAGTGTGTGGACCACAACCTCGGAAAACGACGATTTAAAATCCACAAATCCAGCATATAGTTTTTGGTGTTTGATTAAATGTATACTTATGACACTGGATAATGTGAAGATATTGTCCACGCATCCTCTTCGAGGTCGAAATCCCGCCTGGGCTTCTATCAGCTGTTTCGCATTTTCACTCCAATTTAAAATACGCAAAGACACCATATGTGTAAGCAACTTAAACACATTACTAAGCAGAGCGATACTTCTATAATTATTTGGATCTTTTGTGTCGCCTCTCTTATGGAGCATAAACATATAAGAATCGGACATACGTCCAGGTACGTCCCCGCCATCGAAAAGAAAATTAAGAAAACTCAGAATTTCAATTTTCCAAGTATCACCAAAACATTTGATGTATTCGTTGAGGATGTTATTCGGTCCAGGACTTTTATTGTTCTTTAAATGTCAGATAGCTTTGTTCAACTCTCCGATGCAAAAGTCGCTATCCATCTGTTCCCTCCTCGCATCAGAAAACGCCAAGATCGGGAAGCTTTGTTCGTATGAAGGAAACAGAGTTTGAAGATGGTTTTGCCATTCTGATATAGTTAAATGTTTACTTTCCGTTTTTCTCTTAGACTTAAATTTTTTGATCGTTTTCCAAAATTCGGCGGAGTTTCTCAAATTACTTAATTTCTCAATTACATTTCTTTCCTGTTCTTTTTTGAGCTTCGTGCATAATCTAAGGTAACTCTTTTTCGAACTCAGGAAAACCTGCAGATTTTCTTCTAGGTACTCCATTACGTCTCTACTGTCTATAATTACATCTGTACATTTTTTAAAATTTTTTACACTCATTATTATACCAAGGTCGTTTTATTCGTAGAAAGTTTACATCTTTATTATTGGAGATAGTGCGTACCATATGCGTGTCTCTTGCGGTGCTGCAAATACTGTCAATCATACACGAATATAAATCTTTGGTATTGGAAGGATACATTTTTTCGTTTACTTTTGCGAAAATTCATCTCTTTTCTCCTCTGACCATATAAATTGTTTAATTGATGGTTGATTATTATTGTAACTGATATGCGTCATGCGATTAATATTATTCCATTTCATACTAAGTCGAGTTGACACCGGTAAATATAATAACTCCTTATAATATTAAGCAATTACATTATGTCCTGGGTTTATTATTGAAAATAATTAACCAAAACTCCTTATAATATTAAGCAATTACTTTGTGTCCTGGGTTTATTATTGAAATTAATAAACGAAAACTCCTTATAATATTAAGCAATTACATTGTGTCCAGGTTTCAGTATTGTAAATAATTAACCAAAACTCCTTATAATATTAAGCAATTTGAGAAGCGATGACGATGACAAAATTTTATTAATTTGTAATACAATTGAAGAAGTCGAGTAGTCAAATTAATACAATTTGACAAATATTAATACAAACTAATACATTTTCTCACTTTAATACAATTTGAGAAGCGATGACGATGACAAAATTTTATTAATTTGTAATACAATTGGAGAAGTCAAATTAATACAATTTAACAAATATTAATACAAATTAATACAATTTGAGAAGCGATGATGATAACAAAAGCTGTACAGTGTCGAGGACCGCAATTCGAGAAACGATTAATACAATTTGACGATCAGGTAGACCTAAGCCGTGGAAACTACATCCGTGCCTCGATCACGCGCAAGAGGGCAAAGCCTGCTTGTATAATATTAACGAAAAAAAAACAAAAAATTAAGAAGTCGAATCACAAAAATCGTGTTTCAATATTTTCATATTGTTATAGCAATCTTGAAGATTAGATTCAAATTTATTTTGAATATTTGCATCTTCACCTTGCAAACATAAAATGAATGAAAGAAAGTCGTAGCCACCGAGGGGAGCAAGCCAGCTTCATTAGGTAACGGTCCGCAGCCCGTGTAAATACAGAAGGTTTTGTGTTAGGAAGGGTATCCAGCTATTAAAAAACCCAGCTTTAAACCACTGATGAGTGATCATGAGCACAAAGTGAATTTCTGCGCACTTTCTATAGATACTGTGAGAAGCAAGGTAGGTGAGGTTTACAGATAAGGAGAGTAGGCACCGAACAAAAGGTTCTGCATGGTAGCATTAAGAAAGCAGTGCGGACCCCAAATATAATAAAAGTCGATTCACAAGAATCGAGTTGGATGTTTTCATATTGTTATAGCAATCTTGAAGATTAATTTCAACAATGTTGACGGTTTCGTCGTCATGGATCCAGTACGTGGCATAACAAAACCGGTTGTAGTCATGAGAACAGACTACAAATTCAATACAGAAAAAACGCGAGGTAAGAAAGATTAATTTTTTTGTTCGCGATTTTGGTTTTAAATTGTTTTATAAAGTAGCAATGGGGCATTCCCACTTTTTTCAAAAATACAGCTGCAAATAAGTATTAAAGCGATGCCTTAATGCTTTAATTCTTTAAAGCGATGCTTTAATGCTTATTTGTAGCTCTGGAATTCGTTGTTCCATTATCAATCCTTTTCAATTATTGACGTTGATGGTTGATAGTAATACGGTCGAGTACGTTGATTCTGCCAGAAATTTGGGTATAATGTTTGAAAAATCTCTTTCTTGGGACGATCACGTTTCTAAAATTCGTAAAAAGTTTTTGGGGCCCTTTGGACTTTAGGACGCTTAAAATATTTTATGACTCAAAATTCAAAACTCCTTTTATTTAAATTTTATGTGCTTCCTCTGGTGCACATAAGATTTAAATAAAAAGGTTGGAGTACTGTACACCTCTGCTTAACGGACTTACAGTTGAACAATCGAGTCGTCTACAACGAGCTCAGAANCAATTTGAGAAGCGATGACGATGACAAAATTTTATTAATTTGTAATACAATTGAAGAAGTCGAGTAGTCAAATTAATACAATTTGACAAATATTAATACAAACTAACCCATTTTCTCACTTTAATACAATTTGAGAAGCGATGACGATGACAAAATTTTATTAATTTGTAATACCTACAATTGGAGAAGTCAAATGAATACAATTTGACAAATATTAATACAAATTATTAAAATTTGACAAATATTAATACAAATTAATACAATTTTTCACTTTAATATAATTTGAGAAGCGATGACGATAACAAAAGGTGTACAGTGTCGAGGACCACAATTCGAGAAACGATTAATACAATTTGACGATCAGGTAGACCTAAGCCGTGGAAAATTTGGAAAGTAATTACGATCAGTTAGACCTAGGCATGTGAAAATTTGTAAGCACAGGTAGACCTAGGCATTAGAAAAATATTTGGAAAATAATGTCGATTAGGTAGACCTAGGCATGGGAAAATTTGGAAAGTAATTACGACAGTTAGGTATAGGCATGGGAAAATTTGGAAGCTCACATAGACCTAGGCATGGGAAAATTTGGAAAGTAATTACGATCAGTTAGATATAGGCATGGGAAAATTTTGAAGCTCAGATAGACCTAGGCATGGGAAAATTTGAAAGCTCAGTGAGGCCTCCTTCATCTCGGAGACTGAATCCTACGATGACTATGATATCTACGGACAACCCTTACTTAAATGCGGCCATGCCTCAGTAAACTACAGCCGTGTCTCGGCCACGCGCTAGAGGGCAAAGCCCGCTTGTATAATATTAACGAAAAAAAAAAACCAAAAAATCAAGAAGTCGAATCACAAAAATCGTGTTTCAATATTTTCATATTGTTATAGCAATCTTGAAGATTAGATTCAAATTTATTTTGGATATTTGCATCTTCACCTCGCAAACATAAAATTAATGAAAGAAAGTCGTAGCCACCGAGGGGAGCAAGCTAGCTTCATTAGGTAACGGTCCGCAGCCCGTGTAAATACAGAAGGTTTTGTGTAAATACGGAACGGTATCCAGCCATTAAAAAAACTCAGCTTTAAACCACTGATGAGTGATCATGAGAACAAAGTGAATTTCTGCGCAGTTTCTATAGATACTGTGAGAAGCAAGGTAGGTGAGGTTTACAGCTAAGGAGAGTAGGCACCGAACAAAAGGTTCTGCATGGTAGCATTAAGAAAGCAGTGCCGACCCCAAATATAATAAAAGTCGATTCACAAGAATCGAGTTGGATGTTTTCATATTGTTATAGCAATCTTGAAGATTCATTTCAACAATGTTGATGGTTTCGTCGTCATGGATCCAGTACGTGGCATAACAAAACCGGTTGTAGTCATGAGAACAGACTACAAATTCAATACAGAAAAAACGCGAGGTAAGAAAGATTAATTTTTTTGTTCGTGATTTTAGTTTTAAATTGTTTTATAAAGTAGCAATGGGGCATTTCCACTCTTTTCAAAAATACAGCTGCAAATAAGTCTTAAAGCGATGCTTTAATGCTTATTTGTAGCTCTGGAATTCGTTGTTCCATTATCAATCCTTTTCAATTATTAACGTTGATGGTTGATAGTAATACGATCGAGTACGTTGATTCTGTCAGAAATTTGGGTATAATGTTTGAAAAATCTCTTTCTTGGGACGATCACGTTTCTAAAATTCGTAAAAAGTTTTGGGGCCCTTTGGACTTTAAGACGCTTAAAATAATTTATGACTCAAAATTCCTTTTATTTAAATTTTATGTGCTTCCTCTGGTGCACATAAGATTTAAATAAAAAGATTGGAGTACTGTACACCTCTGCTTAACGGACTTACAATTGAACAATCGAGTCGTCTACAACGAGCTCAGAATGCATGTGTGCGGTATATCTACAAAGTGAAGCGTCGGGATCCTATAACTCCATATTACAACTGAGCGCGGTTGCTCAGGCTTGATGATAGGAGAAACATTCTCACTCCATCCGTCCTTTTCAAAGTTCTTGGTTCTCAAATTCCAAATATCAATTTCGTTCTTCCGTTACTTCCATAGTGACACCTTCTCATGAGCTTCTCCTACAAAAACCTCCTCACAACACTGTTTCCTATGGTAAATCCTTCCTCATTTCTTCCATCGATCTCTGGTACACACTACCGTATCCTAAATTCAACCACCTTTCACTCTTTCGAATCATCTTTATTGGAGAAAGCCTGTGAGGGTTTGTTAGGACTTTTCTAGGACTAACGTTTTCTTCTCTTCTTCTTTACTATCCTTTTCCCCTTCCTTCTAGTCCTAATCCTTCTCCCTTGAAGTACGGTAGCTTTGCACAGATCAAGGAAGTATGTTGTACTGTTGTAAATATGTAAAATTTTTCATTGTAATTGTAAAATATATGGACTGTGTGGGTAAAGAAACTCTTCAGTCTCATTCTCGCAATAAAAATATGGTATTTAACCTTATTACTAATTGCAAAAATAAAAAGGCAGCTTTTATTTTATTGTATTTTTTTTCAAATAATTATATCTTTTTTTAAAAAATAAAACCGACTTTGGAACATGGATAATAGTCATAATCGCCGTTAATAGGTGTAGCAAATACTACCCTGTACGATCGCCCGTTATGACGATGCCAAATCAAAGGACATTGCCCATTCAGCCACCCGCTGTCGTGGTGGCCTCCTAGTCGACAACATCTTCCACAAGATCCCCAGCTAAGAGAACAAATCCCCAAGGTTCAAATGTCACACAAATCTATTTACATTAAGCAAGGTTTAGCGAGGTGTTACTCAGTAGGAGACCTCACAGGTTCACACTTTCGTGATGCTGTATATTCCCGACTCAGCCCAAGCTGGTTGACGTCATTATGGGTAACTGGTTTTTGAGTTTCCAGTGAATATAGTTTAAAGAGCCGTTAAGAAAAAAAAAAAAAAAAAAAAAAAACTTTGTCATTAAGTCTCGATCCTAAGGACGGACCCACTTATTCAACAATTATAGTGAAGCGAATAATAACATTTATTGCTGTGGAAATGCCGGCTGCAATGCAATTATTGATTGAGTGCGGCCGTACTCAATCACACAAAATGCTCCATGTAGCTTTGTTGTCATAGCTTTCTGTAAATGTAACTAACAATCACAACGCGACATCTCCGCGTCGCGCCGTTAGGTAGTGACTCAGTCTCCGATACACGTCTGCCGGATCACAGCTCTCAGAATATCGGATTTTCCTTTTATTATCCTGTATTGAGATTTTCTTGAATTATTATTTTTGCAGATGATGCATATTTCAGAATGTTACCTTATTATGCACAGGACGAACATGGCGATACTATTTTGTTGCTCCCATATATGATTCAGTGCCATAATAGATATGAATTGAAACCTTGGACCAATCATTTATATTACGTTCGGTATCCATTCTGTTCAATGATGTACACCACGTATAAGAACGATCTATTGAACCCAATCCGTGTCTTAGGTATAAGGAATAAGAATGGAAAGTTTATAGCAATGTTTTCCATCAATCTAATGCAAGAAGAATCAGAATATGGTCCAAGTTTTACTTTGTGGACAAGTGTACAACAGCAACCAATCGTGGTGCACTTTAATGATTTAGAATCGATGCAGACGGTTTGTATTTTAGTTTATTATGTTCAGTATTATTACCTTGTGGACAAGAGTACAACAGCAACCAATCGTGGTGCACTTTAATGATTTAGAATCGAGGCAGATGGTTTGTATTTTAGTTTATTATGTTCAGCATTATTACCTTGTGGACAAGAGTACAACAGCAACCAATCGTGGTGCACTTTAATGATTTAGAATCGAGGCCGACGGTTTGTATTTCAGTTTATTATGTTCAGTATTACCTTGGAATGGACTGCGACCCCACTCCCTGCCTGAAAATTATATTCTTTACTTTCAAGGTACACAGAATTCAAAAATCCAATTAAAATGGGCGCCAATCTATCTAATATATAAAATTCTCTTGTCACAGTGTTTGTTACCGTACTCCTCCAAAACGGCTTAACCGATTTTAATGAAATTTTGTATGTATATTCGGTAGGTCTGCGAATAGGTTTTCATATATAATTTAACAGAATTGAACGCCAAGTTTGTTGGGTAGGACGTGTTGGGAGTAGTATTGGGTTTGATTCCAAAAAATAAAAAAATGCGTGTTGAAGTCTGCGCAAGGTTAGGCTAGGTAGCAGACCCAGCCTAAACTCCTCAGACTTCAACACGCATTTTATTTTTTTTGGAACCTAACCCAATACTACTCCCAACACGTTCTACACAGCTCAACAACCCGTTACTACTCCCCATGTTCTCTACTAAAAGAGAAATAAGTTTTATGCGTGTATGTTTATTTGTCCCAAATTTTTTGGCAAGAAGGGTAGAGATAAATAAATATTGACAAATAAATAAAATCCCTGGAAATTTTCCAGAGTTCACCAAGGTCTAGCGTTTTCAAGTTACGGCCGATTTTTGACCAAATTCGGTCTAATATCTTAAATTTTGTGACGACAACATAACACAGGTGGCCTTAATTTAAGGCATAGTTTAACCAAAACGGTAAGAGATATCAAAAAATTAATGGACATAGACCCCATCAAAACTATAGACTGAGACCCCAGAAATATTACCACCATAAAAAAAAAAAAAAAATGTCGAGCCATTTACGGCCGATTATGGTATGGCAGTTAGAAAATTCTATTTGTTCAGTTAAAACGGTAAGGGGTATATAAAAAAACCATAGCCCTAGACCACAGAAATATTATCAGAATTGATAAATGTCAACCGTTTTCGAGTTTCGATGGACGATTTTCAGATTATGTATGAGAACCACTATTGTTTATCCAAAACGGGAGGTATATCAAAAAATTGATGAAAAAAAATATAGAATCAGTCCCCAAAAATATTATCAGAATTAAAAAATGTCCAGCCGTTTGTGGCCGATTTGATTTTCCAATATCGATAATTGGCATCATGGAATAATATTGGCATGGGTTGTGCTATTGTTCTAGGGTGCCAAGAAAAATAAGCGCAAAATTCTGTACCTCAAATAAATTATTATCAGAACTCAAAAATGTTTAATCTTTTTCAAGATAAAGCTAAATAAGTCAAATTCTAATTTTAACCCGAGAGAAATACGGGGCACACCTGCTTGTTCGTCTATAAAACTGCACAATTTGGGGTCTAATTCCTAATAAAAAGGAGGAATTACCAATAGAATGATAATAGTCAAATACAGTTTCGACCCCCCGGAAGTGACTTTTCTTGACAAAAAGTGTCGACTTCTCAAGAAATTAAAAGTGCACATAAAATGAGCTCAGGGGTTCTAAAAATAACTCTCGATGGTCTGTCCAATTTTGTTCAAACGTAGTAGGGACATTCATTACGTTATGGAATTGGATGATTAGGCCCTAACGGTTGTCCCATTATCAGAGTGAGGCCTACAGTCCACTGACCAACTAGTTATAATGTTTTTATTCTTTTTCAGCGTACTCTAATGGATGCAGTACTAGCGGCAGCCGGTGTACCGGGTTTACACTATTCATCAGGTGTTACTCAATATAAATACAAATTAAGAGCAATCGGAGAGGTTTTGTACGATATTCATTTCATGCGTTTGTATAGGGCAATACTTACTGTTCCCGTATGACACCCGGTATACATTCATTTTTTAAAAATGTATCTATTATCATAATAAAATGTATCTTATCATTATAAAATTTATCTTCAATGGGGCAGTCCCACTTTTTTCAAAAACACTTTATTTAAATGTTTTAGAACTCGCTGATTGCGATAATGCTCTCAGATTTTAGTTTTAGAGCCGAAATCACTGAGAAATTTTCATTTGAAAATTAGAACGTTTCCTAACCTCTCTAATTGGGTTAAGGGAGCCGTAACGGCTTAAAAAATTGAGAGGTTAGGAAACGTTTTTACGGCCATGCCTCCCTTTTTTTCGATCATTTTTGAAAAGTTACCCACAAATACATATTTACCAACTTTAAATGTTCTTTGTAGCCAACGATCATACCACGTTGAATACACCAGTTCCCGTCAGATCACTGAAATTAAGCAACGTCGGACGTGGTCAGTACTTGGATGGGTGACCGCTTGGGAACACCACGTAACGTTGGCTCTTTTTTCCGGCCCAATCCAGGCTGGGTGAGGTAAATGTGGGTAGCTGGTTTGCAAGTCTTGAATGACCAATAGATGTTTCAAAGAGACGGTAAGCCAAATTAATAATAAAGTGTTCTTTGTGACGCGCATCATAGCTACTCATTCCTCATTCGGACCTCACAGAAGCTGAATATGCACCACGAAACTTGAAGAAACCAACACAAAAGACTGAATACGTAGTACCGTACTACGTATTCAGTCCAAGATGTTGGGGTGTGAACATGCGGTCACTCATCGAACACTGACCACTCATCGAACACTAAATTTCAGTGATCGGCTGGGAACTGATGTACTCGAAACCCAACATGGTATAAGCGTTGGTGATGCTAAAACATATTGCAATTCAGAAGAAGAAAAAAATCAAATTATTTGGTGTTTAAAAAGCTGTGTTTTGGCTCTCTACACAATGTAAAAGTTTGCGGACTTAAAAAAATTTGCCACTGTAAAGGTCTTTACAACTGGCAGATTTCTGCTGTCTGCCTTTACGAAACCATCATCTAGTGATATGTTCGACATTTTAAATTAAAATTATAACTTAAAATAAAATAAAATAATATTTTAAAAATCAAAATTACAAATAACAAGTACTACTCGATTCACAATACAAGCCATGAATGGTGCATCAAAAAATTTCAAAATCTTTGTTTATGTGCGGATGACGTGTACTGTAAACAACCAATCAGATTGCGTTATTTTTTAGACGACCTTTAAGAGGCATTTTTTACCCTTAGAAGGGAGATTTTTAATTTTTTGACAGCAGATTCGTGTTTTTCAGGTCATTTTACCTAAGAAACCATCACTAACTCGAAAATTTTTTTTTTTTGGGACTGCCCCATTATACCTTTGTTTTATATAGTCTTTTCAATAATGAACCTTTGGAATCCTCACGAAAAAAACAGACTCAAAATTTGATATTCTATGTTTCAAGAGTTGCGGACAAACAGTTTTTTATTTGATTATTGGATCAAAGTACGAGCTAAAAAAAAAGATCCCCCCCCCAAAATATATATATATATATATATATTTCGTTGAAACGGGGTATTTTTTTTTTTTTTTTGCCAGTAACGTAATAAAAACCATATGTGAAATTGGCAGGGTTATTATTTTGTGAGCAGACAACACTCGACCCTCGTGTTACTTAGGTACTAGATTAACTAAGATGTCGCCTGCCGTTTTGCCGTAGTCTACTCAATTGTCCTTAGTGTATCCCTGATATAGCCTGTCATATATATTTGAACAAAATTCGCCCCATTTTAACAGTAAATTTCTCAAAAAATTGGGTGAATTTTTTAAAGCAAAATTGTGGAGTTAAATAAAGACCTCACTTATCCTGTCTGGTCATTTAATTGCATATTAAACGATCATAAACCTTATTCTCAACATTTGAGAGTATATACATTTAGTAACTGGTTATTTTAAAGGTGACAGCTGTGGAAAACTGAAACGTACAGTTTTTTTGGCTAAATCTATATTATTGCCAAATGCCATAAAATGGGCTGTATTTTTTGAAGGGCTCAATATAAAATGTAAAAAGGAATATTTTTTAAAAGCAAATTTGATCCTCTATAACTTCTTTTCCAGGGTTATTGCTGTGAAACGAAGCATTAGTGTGTTACAGACCAAAATTGGGGTAAATTTTCATTTTTCCAAAAATGCGGTGGGGGCTGGGAAGATATCTCGAAAACTATGAGGGGTGGAAAAAAATGAAGAGATGCAAAACTGTTAGAAATTTAGATGGCTCCAATTTTACCGGGAGTACTTTGTACAGTACGTGGCATAACAAAATGTTTTCATATTGTTATAGCAATCTTGAGGATAAGATTCAACAATGTTGATGGTTTCGTCGTCATGGATCCAGTACGTGCCATAACAAAATGTTTTCATATTGTTATAGCAATCTTGAAGATTAAATTCAACAATGTTGATGTTTTCGTCGTCATGGATGCAGTACGTGGCATAACAAAATGTTTTTATATTGTTATAGCAATCTTGAAGATTAGATTCAACAATGTTGATGGTTTCGTCGTCATGGATGCAGTACGTGGCATAACAAAATGTTTTCATATTGTTATAGCAATCTTGAAGATTAGATTCAACAATGTTGATGGTTTCGT
>CM022880.1:29720146-29748677 GCA_012654025.1 Pachypsylla venusta
GGCAATGTTAGAAGTAGCAATTATTACCCCTCGTAGTTACTGTGAATTGATACAGGTACCAATTGTTATGGTATTATCTTCTTTGGCAATGTTAGAAGTATCAATTATTACCCCTCGTAGTTACTGTGAGTTGATACAGGTACCAATTGTTATGGTATTATCTTCTTTGGCAATGTTAGAAGTAGCAATTATTTCCCCTCGTAGTGACTGTGAGTTGATTTCCCTCCAATCTCTCGAAATGTTCCAATAAAGGACTTCATCAATGAGCTATGACCAAATTCCTCTTAGTTATCTTATCCGGATAAAGGATATTGTTTCTCCTGTAATTCTTCACATTTTGAATTCTTCCATTTGTTCCCAGGTATTCTCTGAGATATTGAAACGTGCTCTCATCAGAACATTTCTAAAGGTGAAAAATCCTTCTGGTGCCTCTGAATTTCCAAATCATACGTTCAAGATTCAAAATCTTAATCGTATGATTTGTTTTCAGATAAACACCTTTTTGAACCAGCATAATATATTTAATCCGTTCCAATCTGGTTTTCGCACTGGTCATAGTGCTTGTTCTGTTTTTTTAAGGTTTCTGATGACATTCAGGCTGTACTTTCTTGTTCTATTTGTCTTTAGCAAGGCATTCGAACTTCTCTCGCACAGAGATCTGCTTTCTAAACTAAATCTTTTGGATTCTGTGGGGACGTGGTTGAGTGATTTGCATCTTACTTGACCGATCGCAGTCAATGTGTTCTAGGAGTCGAACAGAGTAGCTTGGGATGGAAGTCTGTTCTCTCTGGTGTTCATCAGGGTTCTCTGCTGGGCCCGCTTCTATTCAGTCTCTTCATAAATGACATTTCCTCTTGCTTTAACTTATGTCACTTTGATTTTTATGTCGACGACCTCCAGATGTACATCTCTTCCGAAGCGAACCGCTTAACTGAGGCGGTTGCTACAATAAACACAGATTCAGCTGCTTGTTTTCTGGACAAGAAGTAACTGTTTTACCATAACCCCCCATAAAACCAAAGCGATGCTTTAATGCATATTTGTAGCTCTGGAAATAGTTGTTCCATTATCAATCTTTTCAGTTATTGACGTTGATGGTTGATGGTAATACGGTCGAGTACGTTGATTCTGCCAGAAATTTGGGTATAATGTTTGAAAAATCTCTTTCTTGGGACGATCAAGTTTCTAAAATTCGTAAAAAGTTTTTGGGGCCCTTTGGACTTTAGGACGCTTAAAATATTTTATGACTCAAAATTCAAAACTCCTTTTATTTAAATTTTATGTGCTTCCTCTGGTGCACATAAGATTTAAATAAAAAGGTTGGAGTACTGTACACCTCTGCTTAACGGACTTACAGTTGAACAATCGAGTCGTCTACAACGAGCTCAGAATGCATGTTTGCGGTATATCTACAAAGTGAAGCGTCGGGATCCTATAACTCCATATTACAACTGAGCGCGGTTGCTCAAGCTTGAGGATAGGAGAAATATTCTCACTACATCCGTACTTTTCAAAGTTCTTGGTTCTCAAATTCCTTCTTTCCTATATTCCAAATATCAATTTCGTTCTTCCGTTACTTCCATAGTGACACGTTCTCATGAGCTTCTCCTTCAAAAACCTCCTCACAATACTGTTTCCTATGGTAAATCCTTCCTCTTTTCTTCCATCGATTTCTAGAACGCACTACCGTAAACGGTATCCTATCCTAAATTCACCCACCTTTCACTCTTTCGAATCATCTTTATTGAAGAAAGTCTGTGAGGGTTTGTTAGGACTTTGCTAGCACTAACATTTTCTTCTCTTCCTCTTCCTTCTAGTCCTAATCCTTCTCCCTTGAAGTACGGTAGTTTTGCACGTATCATGGAAGTGTGTTTAAAAAAAAAATCAATTAGGGGTTTTATTGTACTCTTTTTGTAAATATGTAAAACTTATTTTGTATCATCATTGTAATTGTAAAATATATGCACTGTGTGGGTAGACTCTTCAGTCCCGTTCTCGCAATATAAATATGGTATTTAACCTTATTACTAATTGCAAAAAGAAAAAGGCAGCTTTTATTTTATTACATTTTTTTTTCAAATAATTATATCTTTTTTTTTTTAAAAAAAAAAACGGCTTTGGAATATGGATAATAGTCATAATCGCCATTATAATCTGTTACAAATAATGTCCTGCGTGATCGCCTGATTCGACGATGCCAGACTTCAAATCAAAGGACTTTCCCCATTCAGCCACCCGCTGTCGTGGTGGCCTCCTACTCGATAACATCTTCCGCAACTAAGAGAACAAATCCCTAAGGCTCATATGTCACACAAATTTAGTTACATCAAGCAACGTTTAGCGAGATGTTACTCCGTGGGCGACCACACAGGTTCGTGATGCTGTATATTCCCGTCACAGTTTCGTGATGTTGTATATTCCCGACTCAGCCCAAGCTGGTTTGGGTCAATGTGGGTAGCTGATTTGTAAGTTTCCTGTGAATATAGTTTAAAGAGACATTAAGTAAAAAAAAAAAAAAACCTTTGTCATTAAGTCTCGATCCTAAGGACGGACCCACTCATTTTATAGTGAAGTACAATTATAGTGAAGTAGAGATGTGTAGTTCATCAGTGCGCCGGTACAACTGAGACGGTACGCAGTTCTGTACCGCGGTACATTACGGTACTTTACTAAAAGAGCCGGCTCTTTAAGTACCGTGATAGTTCTATTGAATCTTTAAGATTCTGAGGTACTAAGATACTGTACCGTTGGGTGCAGTTCTTTCGAATCATCTATGTCCGTGTCGAGGTGTAATAAGGGTAAACGCAAGATATTCAAATGGGAATCAAGATAATGATAATTATATAAAGTAAAGTAGTAAATATTTTTTTTAATAATCACAACCAAATGAAAAAAAAATTAAAAAGTTTATTTTTTTAATAAACTTTTAAAAAATTTTGAATTAATATTTTTCATAAAAATAATAAAATTATTGATTTTATAAAAATACCTACAATGTCATCAACAACTACAATTTTTTTAAATTTTTCATAAAAATAATATTTTTTTTTATTAAATAAAAATAATAAAATTATTGACTTTATAAAAATATCTACAATGTCATCAACAATCAAATAAATTACAAGTTTTTAAAAATTTATTTTAAAAATATTTTAATTTTTTAATACGTTATCTATACTGATTAGTACTGTGCCGGTGCACGGCAGCACGGCACGGACTGCACGGTACAATGCAATACATACGGTACAGGACTCACCATCTGAATCGACACATTCAAATTCAAAATAAAGTCTGTGGACTGAACCGCGGTACAGGAGCTGTATGATGATAAATAAACAACTGCGGGGACTCTTTTTGTACCGGTACAGTAAGCCGGTACATTTTACTGAACTGAACTGTGTGATTCGATTCTTCTAAAATAGTCTTATTTACACATCTCTATAGTGAAGCGAAGAATAATATTTATTGCTGTCGAAATGCCCGCTACAATGCAATTATTGATTGAGTGCGGCCGTACTCAATCACACAAAATGTTCCATGTAGCTTTGTTGTCATAGCTTTCTGTAAATGTAACTAACAATCACAACGCGACATCTCCGCGTCGCGCCGGCAGGTAGTGACTCAGTCTCCGATACACGTCTGCCGGATCGCCGCTCTTAGAATATCGGATTTTCCTTTTATTATCCTGTATTGAGATTTTCTTGAATTATTATTTTTGCAGATGATGCATATTTCAGAATGTTACCTTATTATGCACAGGACGAATATGGCCATACTATATTGTTGCCCCCATATATGATTCATTGCCATAATAGATATGAATGGAAATCTTGGACCAATCATTTATATTACGTTCGGCATCCATTCTGTTCAATGATGTACACCACGTATAAGAGGGATCTATTGAACCCAATCCGTATATTAGGTATAAGGGACGAAGATGGGCAGTTTATAGCAAAGTTTACCTTCAATCTAATGCAAGAAATATCAGAAAATGGTCCGACTTTTACTTTGTGGACAAGAGTACAACAGCAACCACTGGTGGTGCACTTTAATGATTTAGAATCGAGGCAGACGGTTTGTATTTTAGTTTATTATGTTCAGCATTATTACCTTGTGGACAAGAGTACAACAGCAACCAATCGTGGTGCACTTTAATGATTTAGAATCGAGGCAGACGGTTTGTATTTTAGTTTATTATGTTCAGCATTATTACCTTGTGGACAAGAGTACAACAGCAACCAATCGTGGTGCACTTTAATGATTTAGAATCGAGGCAGACGGTTTGTATTTTAGTTTATTATGTTCAGTATTATTACCTTGTGGACAAGAGTACAACAGCAACCAATGGCGGTGCATTTTAATCATTTAGATTCGAGGCCGACGGTTTGTATTTTAGTTTATTATGTTCAGCAGTATTACCTTGGAATGGACTGCGACTCCCTGCCTGAAAATTATATTCTTTACATTCAAGGTACGCAGAATTCAAAAATCCAATTAAAATGAGCGCCACTCTATCTTCTATTATATAAAATTCTCGTGTCACAGTGTTTGTTACCATACTCCTCCAAAACGGCTTAACCGATTTTAATGAAATTTTGCATGTATATTCGGTAGGTTTTTATATACAATTTAATAGAATTGAACACCAAATTTGTAAGGTAGGACGTGTTGGGAGTGGTATTGGTTTAGGTTCTAAAAAAAAATGCGTTTTGAAGTCTGCGCAAGGTTAAACTCATCAGACTTCAAGACGCATTTTATTATTTTTGGAACCTAACCCAATACTACTCCCAACACGTTTTACACAGCTTAACAACCGGTTACTACTCCCCATCTTCTCTACTAAAATAGAAATATGTTTTATGTGATGTGTATGTTTATTTGTCCTGATATTTTTTTTGACAAGAAGGGTAGAGATATCGATATATTGATGGGAATAATCATAGGCTACGTAATTTACCCCAGATAAATTACGAGAGTTCAATAAGGTCTAACTGTTTTCAAGTTACGACCGATTTTCCGATTTTTGACCAATTTCTCGGTCTAATATCTTAAATTTTAAATTAATTAAGACATAGTTTGCAAAATTATGACTAGCCGCTCCAGAGTTACAAGTTTGAATCCGGGATCGGGTAAAATGAAATTTTGAGAATACTAATTGTTTACCTAAAACGATATGAGATATCGATAAATTGATAGGGGTGTGCCCTATCAAAATCATAGGATGAGAATCCAAAAATGTAAGAGACATCGAAAAACAAATGAGAAGAGAACTCCCCGGTACTGCAGGTGTTTTTGGCAGATTTACGATTTTAGTACAGAATTTAGGAAATATTAATTACTAGGAAATATTAATTACGAAATACTATCAGAATTTAAAACTGTCGAGTTTTCCTGCTTTAGTATGGGTACCTATCACTATTTGCTTAGCCAAAACGGTAAGAGATATCGAAAAATTAATGCGCATAGACCCCCATGTAAGAGACATCGATATTACCAGCATAAAAAAAAAAAAAAAAAATCGAGCCATTTACGGCTGACTATGGTATGGCAGTTAGAAAATTCTATTTGTTTCGTTAAAACGGTAAGGGGTATCAAATAAGAAATCATAGGCCCAGACCACAGAAATATTATCAGAATTTATAAATGTAAACCGTTTTCGAGTTTCGATGGACGATTTTCTGATTATATATGAGAACCACTATTGTTTATCCAAAACGGGAGGGATATCAAAAAATTGATGAGAAAAAAATATAGAATCAGTACCCAAAACTATTATCAGAATTAAAAAATGTCCATGTGATTTGATTTTTCAATATTTGAATGGCATCATGGAATAATATTGGCACGGGTTGTGCCATTGTTCTAGGGCGCCAAGAAAAATAAGCGCAAAATTCTGTACCTCAAATAAATTATGATCAGAACTCAAAAATGTTTAATCTTTTTCAAGATAAAGCTAAATAAGTCAAATTCTAATTTTAACCCGAGAGAAATACGGGGCACAGCTGCTCGTTCGTCCATATGTATAACTGCGCCTTTTGGGGTCTAATTCCTAATAAAAAGGAGGAATTACCAATAGAATGATAATAGTCAAATACAGTTTCGACCCCCCGGAAGTGACTTTTCTTGACAAAAAGTGTCGATTTCTCAAGAAATTGAAAGTGCACATAAAATGAGCTCAGGGGTTCCAAAATAACTCTCGACTGCCTTGTCCGATTTTGATCAAACTTGGTAGAGGGACATTCATTATGTTCTGGAATTGGATCCCATTACTTAAGTGAGGCCTACAGTTCACTGAACAACTAGTTATAATGTTTTTATTCTTTTTCAGCGTACTCTAATGGATGCATTACTAGTGGCAGCCGGTGTACGGGGTTTACACTATTCAGGTGTTACTCAATATAAATACAAATTAACAGCAATCGGAGAGGTTTTGTACGATATTCATTTCATGCGTTTGTATAGGACAATACTTACTGTTCCCGTATGACACCCAGTATACATTCATTTTTTAAAAATGTCATAATAAAATGTATCTTATCATTATAAAATTTATCTTCAATTATACCTTTGTTTTATATAGTCTTTTCAATAATGAACCTTTGGAATCCTCACGAAAAAAACAGACTCAAAATTTTATATTCTAAGTTTCAAGAGTCGCGGACAAACAGTTTTTTATTTGATTATTGGATCAACGTACGAGCTAAAAAAAAAGATCCCCCCCCCAAAAAAATATATATATATATTTTTCGTTGAAACGGGGTATTTTTTTGGCCAGTAACATAATAAAATCATATGTCAAATTGGCAGGTCTATTATTTTGTGAGCAGACAACCCTCGACCCACACGAGTACTCCCAATGCTTACATTTAGTAATCTGATGGAGACTGTTGTACCCAAAGTGTCAGATCTCTGAAGTTAAGCAACGTCGGGCGTGATCAGTATTTGGATGGGTGACCGCTTTCCCACTAAGTATCGTTGGCTCTTTTTTACTGCTCAACCCAGACTGGGTGGGGTCAATGTGGGTAGATGGTTTGCAAGTTTCCAGAGAATGGAGGGTAAAACCCCCATCTTGAATGACCAATAGATGTTAAAGAGACGCTAAGCGAATTTAAAATAAAAAAAATGTACCCAAAGTGGTAAATCGTTGACTGAGTACAGAGTGTGACATAATTTGAAGGCAGTCTGGAACGGATTTAACAATTTCATTTCTCAATGCTCACATTGTCTTGGATGGCATTTCTACAAGAAAGGCACCGGTTTGGATTGGCTTCCATGACTTTTTCCTTTGTGAGCTTTTATAGTTTTGTACCTACTGTAAGAGTGGGTTACACAAACTCGGGTTAAGTTAAAATCTTTGGATTCTACGTAAATGAATGATATTTGTCTGAAGAAAGGACTTTTTGAATATACGTAAAAGGTCGGTAGTAGAGTCTAGTATGATTGAATCTCACAAAAAACAAAAATGTAAAAGAGGACAAGTTCCCAAGCCTTAAAATGTCTGCCTATTTTAAACTTTTATTTAATTAATAAAAAAAAATGTACCAGACGTCTTCTTGGTGCAAGCCGAGTGTGATCACTCGGCTTGCGCCAAGGAGGTTCCGGGTTCGATTCCTGGACGGGTCGAAAATTTGAAATATTCCTGTTTCTTGTTACCGCTCCCACATTTTTTTGTCCTATTCGAGCCTTTGCGAATTTTAGCGTTTACTCTGCGCAGTTGAAAAGCCACTATGAAAAACACTTTTCTTTAACAAATGAACTATTTTTTAAAAAAATCACATTCTTATTTTTGTATAAAATTCGAAAATTATACCCCTCCCCCTTTCTCCGAAAGCAGTATTCTCTCACCAGTACAAAGCTGGGGATATATTTATACTCGTATATATAGGTACATATCCTTATATTCTTCAAAATATCCCCCAATATTTTGTCCAAAAAAAAAAAAAAAAAAAAAAAAAAAAAAAAANAAAAAAAAAAAAAAAAAAAAAAAATTGAACACTGTTCGCCACAGGTGGCATTTTTTTAAATACAATTTGATATATGCAGTTGCTATTTGGGGTCTAAATGTGGTTCGTTACTCTCAAATTTAACATGCTATTCTAACATTGGTGCCCTGCCTAAAACCTTCTCTCTGGGGTGAGTAACAACATATCCTCAGGGCCGGATTAACCTTCAACGGGGCCCGTAGCACTTTCACAGAGCGGGGCTCCCTCCACCCCTCACCGGCGCCGNAGTAGTTACCTACTTGTACTTTCCTAAATTAGATTTTACTACATATACTTTGAAGAGTTGGGGGCCCCGTCAAAATGATATGTTTTTTCAATTCTCAACCAAGAAATGTCGAAATATCTAGTGTAAGTTTCAAAGCGCGGGGCCCGTAGCACGTGCTACTATTGTTAATCCGGCCCTGTTTGTAACCATTTCTGGGCAGCAATTTACATTTAAGAGAAAGGGCAAAAATGCAATCTGCCATTGATTCTATCTCATTGTGGGAATGTAAAATTCAAACTCATAATTTTTCATGAGTTGTTCGAATTTATCATATGCGTCCTGCAACGCTTGACAACGAACCAAGAACTCTTTTTTTTCAGTTTTTTTAATTAAGTCAAAGCATGGCTGTACTTTCTGCAAAAAGCGTTCCCTATTCTTGACAACAATTTGTAGTTCTATTACGGGGGAAGTAAGCATTGTAAAGTTGTAACTCACCTACAGTTAGAATCAAACTCAAAATTAAACAACACACAATTTTAAGTAAACACAATAGNTGTAAGTTGTCAAAGCGCGGGGCCCGTAGCACGTGCTACAAGTGCTGCTATTGTTAATCCGGCCGTGCATATCCCCAGCTATGTACTGGTGAGAGAATACCGCTTTCAGAGTAAGGGTTTAATTTCTTACCCTCGATCCGTCCACCTTAGTGCCGTGCGAACAGATCACATAGGTGAAAATACGTTAAATAAAACCACAAAAATGGCAATTTTGGGGAACTAACGTTTTTTTTTATCAATTGATTTTTGGATTCTACGCACATTGAACCAAAAATTATCAAATTTTGAGGGTTTTTATTTCGTATTAATTTGATATAATTTATTGAAAATAAATTATATCAAATTAATAAAAAAATTAATAAAAAAAAAAGAAAAAAATGACGGACAATGTCCACTTTATGATTGTGGATCTGAAGAAGCTCTGATGATGTGTTCAGGAGAACATGAAACTAGCTCAATTTAACATCTAATTAATTTTTAGTCAAGTGAAGATATAGTACTTTTAACCTTCAATATGGTTTTACTTGACATAGTAAGCCAANAAAAAAAAAAAAAAAAAAAAAAAAAAAAAAAAAAAAAAAAAAAAAAAAATAGCTAGAAAGTAATGACCATATAACTGGATAATCTCCCCTTGTAATTCCAAATTATACACCTAAGTCTACTTGAAATTGTAATTTGGAAATTTTCAGTTTGCGCAGGTAAGATAATAAATGATGCCAGGTCACGCATTCATTTGACTGCTTGTATAAAATCTAAAAAACTTCTTCAGATCCACAATCATAAAGTGGACATTGTCCGTCATGGGTTTGAAGGACAAATGTGCTTTCTTTGCCATCTTGCTTGTAGCATCTCAGACTCAAAATTGTAAGTATCTGCAAACAATTTGTTAAAAAATATGCAACAAATGGAAATAAAGAAAAACAGTTGACTTTATGTTCGACAATTTTAATAGATAATTCTGTACGCTTATTTGTATTTTACTCCATTATCGAGAATGACATTAAAACCCTCAAGGAACTTATACAGTATGTCCCATAATTCCTGCCCGGTGCCCATAACTTTTGAACCGCTTGGAATTTTGGAATTCTGTTTGTTTCTAGGGATAGAAAAGGGCCCAGGGCCATTCGAACGGTAATATCAGTACCCAGGTTCGAATCCCGGGAGTGGCTTTTTTTGACTCAAAGAGTCGATTTCTCGGGAAATTTAAATGGAATGGTACAAATATTTTTTTGAAAAATAAAAGTGCCAATAAAATNAAATGGAGTAGTTTTTTTTTCCTTTCCGGGTTGTGAAACTGAAAATTATTGCCATCCAGGCTGTTGCTGAATCCCGATATTCCTGTTCTTTTTTTACTAAATGAAGGCCGACCATGAGGGACGAATAAATGGTAGCCTTTTCAAAGGGAAGAATAAACTGTACTTCTCAAAGGAAGAATAAATGATGTTTTTACCGCATGTATGCTCTATACAGACTCAACAGCAAAATTATGATTTTTTGTAGGGTTACCTCAAAGCTGAAATTTATAAAGATTGTCCGAGGATTGCCGAAGAACTTTCAGAAATCGCCTCCGCCAGGGTATCGACCATGGTGATCGTTATTTGAATGGTGTCCTCTTCACAAAACAGCATGCAATGAAATTTTAAACAATTCTTGATAATAATGCATGCAGATGTGTTATTTAGCTAAATTCCCTCGTCGCAAGCTGTATGTAGGTATAAACATTTTAAAAAATTTATTGACATATAAATAGCTATCTTCCGAGAAAAAAAATCACCAAAGTTAAATACACCAGTACCTCTCAGATCGAATATTCGGACTTTTCGGGATGCACTCATCCTCGAATTGTTTACTTTTTGTTAAATGCATCGAAATGTTAAATGGCTATACAAAATGAAAAAAATGGGGTGAAATGGTCTTAATTTAATGTCAAAAAAGGCTCAAGGGGCATGGACTGTACTTTAAATGCTGGTTAATAGAGATGGTTCTCTATTAACCAGTATTTAAAGTAAAAGATGAAAATATTATGATGAAAAATTCAACTGGTTTAGTCAGTGTCTAAACTGATCCTCCCCTCCTCCCCTGAATTTGTTTTTAATTTGATCTATTGATCAAAAATCAAAATGAAAAATAAATATCGTTAACCAATCAGAAATGCATTTAATTAATATNTAAACTGACCCTCACCCCCTCCCCTGAATTTGTTTTTAATTTGATCTATTGATCAAAAATAAAAATGAAAAAGAAATATCGTTAACCAATCAGAAATGCATTTAATTAATATAAAAAAAATTTAAGGCATTTTTTGATCAATTAGAAAAATGCATTGATAATGCATTTAAATATGGAGACAATGACGTTTACAGAATGTTTTTTTGTACAGGTTTATCGTTATACTGGGGTTGTAATTTTACGAATTCCGAAAAGTTTGTCCTGAGACCTGAACTAATAAGTGAAAATGTAATTGTGTATGGTGAGAACATTCCTGCAGCTGTAATGAATGACTGGGATTCAGTAAAAACACTGTTAAGCAACATTCAAATTATTCTGCGATCTGTGGTTTCCGCATATCAATACAATAGCATTGATAGTATCTCAATGTAAGACCACTCTCATTCAATGGCCAATTTTAATTTACGCAAGTTAAATATCTCGGAAACTTTTGGGAATACAAAAAATATAGATTGACCAAAA
Organism: Pachypsylla venusta; assembly: GCA_012654025.1. NCBI lineage: Eukaryota > Metazoa > Arthropoda > Insecta > Hemiptera > Aphalaridae > Pachypsylla > Pachypsylla venusta. Next base: position 29,731,603 of record CM022880.1, read on the forward strand.
TATCATTTCCTCAAGGGGAACACATGGTGAACTTCGTAGAACTGTCAAGTTTGTCCTTTCAAGGTCGACTTCCGACCTTGATATTTCAAGGTCAACTTTCGATTTTCAAATAGGAAGACCTAATTTTTACTTTTATTTTGTCTTTTGGTCTGTGAGCAAGATATCTGAAGAGTGGTACGTGCTAGGGACTTGAAATTTGATATAAATCTACCTATTTTTATTCCAAACTAAGGTATTAATCGAATTAAGTTATTGCTAAGAGCTAAAACTTGAATTTTGGTGCCTATTCATGTCAATTTCATGTAAGGAATTAAGAAATACACTTTCGGTTGACTAATATATTCTTGGACACTTATTATCAGTTTCAGATCGTTTTTGGGTGGTTCTGCTTAAAACCAGAACGGGAAGAGCTAGAATTTGATTTTTGGTTCTTATCTCACTTTCATGCATTAAATTCGCAAAGGCACTTTCAGTCTAATCTATGGTTGGCCTCTTATTAGCGGTTTTAGGCTGCTTTTTGTCAGTTCGGTCTAAATCTAGAACGGTAACAGCTGGAGGCAGATACAGAGCGATCGGTGAGGGGGGCGATTACGGTCGGCCACGATTCAGTTAATCATTTTTATGTGCTATAGACGATATTTATGTGAAATAAAAATACATACATGTGTATATACAGGGTGTCCATAAAGTCTCACCCCCCCCCGTATCTCGAGAATCGCTGGAAATATAAGAAAACGCAAAAATACGTATCCCTTAGATTTTAGGGGGATTAATTTTAGACTAAAAGATTTTTGGCCACGGCCAGCCATTTAAGCTGGACACCGACTGACTTCAAAATCTTAAATGAGAAGGTATATAAAGTGACACCATATTTTAAAGGTCTCGTTAATACGAGTTAATTACAGAAAACCAGAGCTCTCTAGGATCTACCGTTCACGAATTACAGGATGGAACATGTGACAATGGACCTTTTGCGGCCGCAAATGATAGGTAAAAATGCCTAGAAATATATTTTTATGATCCCAAATAAGTAATTTAGTAAAAAATAATGTTTTAACAAGATGGTTCCCGCCCACTTCGACCTCAGAGTTCGATCTTTCTTAGACCAAAATTTTCAAAAAAGCTGGATTTTCTTACAATTTTATGCACAAATGTGATACCAGAATGTGTTTTTTTGTTTCAATGAAAAAAAGAAAAAAAAGCCTCTGGTGGGGGGGTCGCCCTTTCGCCCTCTCTCGATCCGCCCCTGGTAAGAGCTAGAATTTGGTGCCTGTTCATGTCAATTTCATGCAGTGAATTCAAAAAGTCACTTTTGTTTGAAGTCTTATTCTTATTAGCGGTTTTAGGACGCTTTTTGGCGGTTTAGCCTAAAACAAGAACGGTAAGAACTAGAGCTATGTTCTTTTTTGCATGAAATGCTTGAAGATTAGTTGAAGACAACTCTATCGTGGTCTTTTTGTTTTGCCAAATTTAGCATTTTCATGAATCCTGACTAAAAGGAAAACACAAATTGCTGGAGACTTAAAATTTTGCTCGTCTCGAAAATTTTAATTTAATTTGATATAAATAAAAATTAACCTAGAAAGACAATCTTGACAGATCTATTAAGGTCAACTGAATATGTCCCTTGAGATCGTGACATTTAGGTCAGAACTTATATTTTTGAATTCCCAGCAATTTAGAAAAAGACTGACTAAAATCAAAGCATCTCGAGCATTATTTAATCTAGAATTTTGGAACACAGTTTTCATTAGTAGTTTTGTATTTAGGTACGAAATAAGCCAGGGAAACAGATCAAAAGTTTATCTGGCAGCGAGTTATCGTCGATGCTTATTTGCAAAATCTATATTCGAATCGTTTAGGGAAAATTAGGGAAAATGGCGAGGAATGAAGCCCCCAATACAGAATATTACGTCCCAATAAAAATGATAAACATTAAATATCCCCCCACCCCCCTTCCCCATTTATGACCTATTTTAATTGCCCAAACACCAAAATTGAAAAGCATCAAATAGAAATAAGCTTAGAAATGTATAAAATTATGTAGTTTTTCTACAGCCGAAGCCACCTGTCTCTTTACGCTTATTCTATCCGCGGTCCGCGGGGAAGAACTTGTATACAGTATCATCCTGTAAAGGTGGTGCCTTGTAGGGATAGCCATTCCTCTCTGTTAACCGTGATGGACTTCATTTTTGCATAAATATGAACTAGTGTTGTCCATTACGTCTTGGAAGAACACATTTTGGGGTCCTCTTCAGGGAGGAGACTCCCAGGAAATCGAACTTATGTTAGGAATACGGGTACACACCTAACTTTCTAAAAAAAATAATGTTTCAGTTTTTACCAAAGCGCCCTGCGTAAGCTCGATATTAACAGGACATTTGAATCTGTCGACCTAAATGAATTTATAGATCTTTATTATAATCACTATTCAACATTTTCTGAAGGCAATGTAATCCACGGACAGACCGTGAAAGTGTTAAGACGCTTTGTACAGGAGAATTCACAGTATATAGACAATGTATTTTTTGCAACTGTGTATGCAGATGTACCGGTCGAATATGTAAATAGACAGCAATATCTATTTGATATAGATAATGCAAATTTTATACACAATCATGTGGCAGGTGAGTCTCCAGACAAACTTGTCTTGAAACTTGGCATCATTGCCGATAAAATTTGTTAAAGTTAAATTAAAAATGAAGAATAACCATTTAACTGATTAGGAAATAATAGGAAAAGATTAGGAAATAATAGAGGCAAAAACAAAGACGCACTGAAAAAGTAACTCCATATAATATTAAGCAATTACATAGAACGCATCAGAAAAGGTAAAGAACCTGTTCTTAATTCAAATGGATATCTAATATTAAAAATGATATGCTTTCGAATTTAAGTAGGTAATGTTTTAATATAAATTAGTGCGAAGATTTTTCTCGTATTGATTAATTACGGGAAAACTGTCGACATCGAAAATCATTAAAAGAAGAGATTTGTAATTTAAAATATGCCGATGATCTTGAACGGTTTGCATCCTCCAGAGCTGACTCTGTAAAACTTTTTGAAATTTAATTTGAATCTTCACCACGCAAAAATAATATGAATGAAAGAAAGTTGTAGCCACCGAGGGGAGCAACTCAGCTTCATTAGGTGACGGTGACAAGCCTGTGTAAATACAGAAGATTTTGTGTTAGGAAGGGCATCCAGCCTTTAAAAAAAACTCAGCTCCAAACCAATGATGAGAGATCATCAGCAAAAGTGTCTGCGCAGTTTCTATAGATATTTTGAGAAGCGAGCTAGGGTTACCGTGACAGGTAAAGCTTTAAAACTAAAGAGCGAGTAGCCACCGAACAAACGATTCTGCATGGTAGCATTAAGAAAGCAGCACCCACCCCAAATATAATAAGAAGTCGACTCACAAGAATCGAGTTGTATGTTTTCATATTGTTATAGCAATCTTGAAGATTAGATTCAACAATGTTGATGGTTTCGTCGTCATGGATCCAGTGCATGGCATAACAAAACCGGTTCTAGTCATGAGAACAGACTACCAATTCAATACAGAAAATATGCGAGGTAATAAAGATTAATTTTTTTGTTGGTGATTTTGATTTATAATTGTTTTAAAAAGTGGCAATTATTACCCCTCGTAGTTAATGTGAGTTGATACAGGCATCACCAATTGTTGCGGTATTACTAATTGAAAAAATAAAAAGGCAGCTGTTATGTTATTCTAATTATTTTGCAAAACAATATTGTAGGTATTGTTTTTTTTTAAAAAAAAAATAAAGAAATCAAAGAAAATGCTATTTCCGGTTTATATGACTTCAAATCAAAGGTTTTTTCCCATTCAGCCACCCGATGTCGTGGTGACCTCCTACTCGATCTGAGCGCACGGCAGTTCGCCAGGCCAAGTTCCAGAAAGCACCAGTGTATCTTTATACGAAGTAATTCATAAGGTTTTTCACACCGTCATATAGACGGTTCTACAAGGGATAGGTCATTGAAATTTTGAACATACATTCCGTAGTATATTACAATACTACAGGATAAATTTAAAAAATTAATGCTAACCCGGGCGCGAGATAGGTAATTTCAAAGTTTGAACTTTNAAGTTCCAGAAAGCACCAGTGTATCTTTATACGAAGCAATTCATAAGGTTTTTCACACCGTCATATAGACGGTTCTACAGGGGATAGGTCATTGAAATTTTGAACATACATTCCGTAGTATAGTACAATACTACAAGATAAATTAAAAAAATTAATGCTAACCCGGGTGAGAGATACATAATTTCAAAGTTTGTACTTTTGGATACTCACTGACTGATTCACTTATCATCAAATCATCATAAGTTTCAGGCACTTCCCGTATACTTAGAGCGCTGAAATTTTGCATGAATTTAGAAATTGACATGCAAGTAAAGGGAAAAATCCGAAAATTTGAACTTTTGAACTCTAAGTGCTCCAAAACGGTGTTGCTTAAGGAAGACAACACAACGTATTTTAATGTACTTTTAACTGATAAAACACTGAAATCTTGCATAAAGTTAGATATTTACATGCAATTAAGCAAAGAACTATCCTCTTGGATCCTATTATCCACCTGGTAGAATTTAAGTTTTACATTTTTTAATTTTTATGTTAGAATTTATGTTCTACTTCCATGATTCTATGACTTATATGGTAAACAAATAAACTTTCAACTTTTACCATATAATTCTCTCTTGCATTGGAGGAGTTACGTGGGTAAAACCTTCCCTCGGGTAAAAAACCCACTAATTACCTTATTGGGTATATATACCCTTAGACCTCCCACACTCAGGTTAGAATTAGTTAGACTCTGGAAGTATTAAGTCATAGTTGAATCTACTTATTGTGTATTCATTTTATATTGTCATTATATTAACTAGGTGTGTCCGTGGACAAAAACGGNAAAATCGGTTGAGTAGTTTCGGAGGAGTAGGGTAACAAATGTTTGCAGTTTGTAGGGAGTATAAGGCTACGCTACGCTCCGCCCAATAAATCTAAGTTATATCAAATATTTTTTTTTCTTTTCTTTATTACAAAAGTAATACAACTTTCGTAATTCAGTCAAGTGGAGTTTTAGAATATGGCTCTCGAAATTTCCGTGTAAAATCCTATGGGCCAACTAGAAAGTGCAAACCCTGTATAGGTATACATAACAGAGTACATATAGGGGGAAAANTGGGATAATTGGGGCGGGCTTTCGATGGCGCTCGGACTGTCATCCTCTGGCCGGTGTTGACTCTATGATGTTCAGGACATCGTGGAGTCGGCACTGACCTGGGGATGGTGGTCTGAGTGCTATTGGGGGCTCGCCTTGGTGATTTCAATCGGAGTCGGTGTTGTCTTTTGTGGGTATTTTTTTTTATTATAATATTTACACACATTTTATTTTATTATTTTATATTTAACTATTAAGACTTATAGTATTAAGATTAGGGATACTGTAATTAAAGGGTATTTCCCGTTTATGCATGTATAATAATAATAAAGTCTCGATCCTAAGGACGGACCCACTCATTCAACAATTATAGTGAAGCGAATAATAACATTTATTGCTGTGGAAATACCCGCTGCAATGCAATTATTGTAGCTATGTTGTTCATGTAGCTATGTTGTCATAGCTTTCTGCAAATGTCACTAACAATCAGAACGCGACATCTCCGCTTTCAAAAAGGATAAGCGCAGCGTAATGCGGCAACTCACTGTGTTCGTTGAAAATGTATTGCGACGAACAGTTTGACGAATCGGTGTTTCGAAGAATTTTCACAAATACAAATTAGTTTAGCACTTGTTTTCAGCAAGTGAAACAAAGGCGTTGGTGGAAAACTGGCCGGCATGAAAGAAGAAACAAAGGCGTTGGTGGAAAACTGGCCGGCATGAAAGAGGAAATGGTACTGAGCTTCTGATGAACATGAGGTCGCAACAAATAAGTGGACAATATAAGAAATTTATAGGAATGTCACTTTCTAACTTCGTATGTCATGTCATCACCCCAAATATGACATACATACCAAATTTTAAGTCTCTGGTTCTTACCATTCTCTTTTTAGACATGATTAATGAAAGCCGCTAAAAAGCGGCAAAAATTGCCAAGGGTGTATTCGCTTGTACCCAAAAGATTCGGGGCACAATTAGAGCCCAAATGGGACCTATATGTATACTAAATTTCATCCAAATTGCTCAACGTGTCCATCACGTTTCATCCAAATCGGTCAAAAGAGGGGGTACTTTTTTTCTCCAAAAATAAATTTAAAATAAAAATTTACGTAATATTTAATTTAAAAAATTGAAATTCAATGTTTAATTTTAATACTCGTAAAAATGTAAACATAAGATTAACAAATGCACTACACACTCACAAGTTTCAAGAAAATAAATAACTGATGTTCGCAGAAAACAAAGAACAGCAAAATAAACGTCCCAATACTACGAACTGGCGCACAAACAGATCAAAGTGCTCGTCAAAAAAACCCGACAGAATATGGACAGGGCCGTATTTCCCATTAGGCCGAGTAGGTCGCGGCCTAGGGCGGCAAATATGCAGGGGCGGCAAATTTTCATGTTGGCTACATTTATTAATTTAGCAATATGAACACCAGCTATAAAAATGGAAAAAAAAAATATCAATACTTTTCGAAATTACAACACCTTGGAATTACAACATATATATTACACAGAAATAACGTCATATATTGTGTCATGGATCCTGTATCATTGCGCTAGACCAGAGCGCGAGCATGTGTGCTCTGTGGATGGGTGGGGGAGGGGAGTGTGGTGTACGTGACTGTTGCCAAGGTCAATCNGCAAGTAAACATATATGTAATTGTATTGTAATCATTATACTTTTTAACCTATTTATGTTGTATTGTATGTTTATTAATCCCTTTCACCAGATAGAAGTTGAGTTTTTAGGATATGCTACACTAAATAATAATTATTATTTATGCATTTTAAATGTTGTTTGTGATAAAATAAAAAAAAATTCCTATGAATTTTGATAAAAGGAAAACATAAAACATGAAGATAATTTAACATAAAGAGAAATGCAACTATAAAGAAAGCGACTCAATCACGGCGATATAAATTTTTAACAAACTTGTAATTTTACTTGTTAATATTTGCAAAACTGCGCCTATTGGGAAGGTGTCATTTTCCCTGAATAGAAGTAGGGGACATATATATACGCTGCCATCGATGGGGGGGGGAGGCAGATCTCACCCGGCCTAGGGGCGGCATAAAGCTAAATGCGGCCCTGAATATGGATCGACTAAATTGACGCGTGCTGTGCTCGCGAGCACAGTGAAAAAACGTTACAATATGCCGAATATTGCCGTAGCGCTGCCACAAGTCTGCCGTATTACTGCCACGGCGCGAATATGTATACGCACCTTAACTCCTATACAAAATGAAACTAGATAAATTCACCTACACGCCGCCGCCGGTAGGTAGTCTCCGATACACGTCCGCTGGGTCACAGCTCTTAATAATAAATTTATTTTAATTAAATTATGCGATTTTCCTTTTATTATCCTGTATTGAAATTTTCTTGAATTATTATTTTTGCAGATGATTTACATTTCAGAATGTTACCTTCTTATACAAGGGACGAATATGGCAAGGTTTTTTTGTTGCCCCCATATATGATTCAGAGCCATAATAGATATGAATGGAGACCTTGGACCAATCATTTATATTACGTTCGGTATCCATTCTGTTCAATGATGTACACCACGTATAAGATGGATCTATTGAACCCAATCCGTATCTTAGGTATAAGGGACGAGGATGGGAAGTTTATAGCAAAGTTTACCTTCAATCTAATGCAAGAAGAATCAAAAGTTGGTCCAACTTTTACCTTGTGGACAAGAGAACAACAAATTCCACAATATGTGGTGCACTTTGATAATTTACAATTGAAACGGACGGTTTGTATTTTAGTTTATTTTTTTCAGTAATAAACGTTGGAATCAATTACGAACCCCCCGAGTTGCCGAATTCTTAAATTAAAAGTCCAAATAAAATGAGCTCGGGTGTTCCAAAATAACTCTCGACTGTCTTGTCCGATTTTGATCAAACTTAGTAGGGACATTCATTACGTTCTGGAATTGGATGATTAGGCCCTATCCGGTGCCCAATTATCAGAGTGAGGTCTACAGTTCACTGAACAACTAGTTATAATGTTTTTACTTTTTTTCAGCGTGCTAGAATGGATGCAGAATTAGAGGCAGCTGGTGTATCGGGTTTACTCTACGCCGATGTTAGTCTATATAAAAAGAAAATAACTAAAATCCGAACTGTTGTGGAAGATAAGCATTTCATGCGTTTGTATAGGGCAATACTTATTGATCCCGCATGACACCCGGTATGCATTAATTTGTAAAAATGTATCTCTTATCATTTATAAAATTTATCTTCAATTATACTTTTGTTTTGGTTTTACTTTTGTTTATATAGTCTTTTCATAAATGAACGTTTGGAATCCTCACAGTCCCTCATATAACTCATATTAAAAGGTGGGTATCACCAAACTCAGGTTAAATTAAAGTTTGGTTGAGCCAGCGTCTATGGCACGTTGAATACACCAGTTCCCGTTCGATCAATGTTGTTAAGCAACGTCCAGCGAGGTTGTAACATGTGGGTGTCCACGTGGGTTCGCGTCCCCGTGATGCTCGCTTGTTTCCGGCCCAACCCAGACTGGGTGAGGTCAATGTGGCTGGTTTGCAAGTTTCCAGCGAATGGAAGGTAAAACCACCGTCTTGAATGACCAATAGATGTTAAAGAGATATTAAGCCAAATTTAAAAAAAAGTTGGTAATTATTAGAGTTGGGGCAGCGCAGATGCCAAAATACATTTGTAGGTGAGGTGATAGCAATATGTCCTGCCATGTATTAAATAGTATTCCTGCCCATAATTGTAAACAAAACGTACCTAATTCTCTTGTAACACACCTCTCGTAATTTGAACCATAATCTACGGTTATCTAAAATCCAGTTGGCGCTAATCAGAGACGTAACTTTGTTACGTCAAGCTTAATTTGTTTAACCCTACTGTTATCTTGAGAAATTTTATTTTATTCACAAATTGGTAAGTATGAGACTGCAGCTCTTAATAATTTGTCGTGTGCTGCTCAAGATTTTAATTCTCATAAAACTTCTTATCTCGGAGGCTAATAATTGACACTGATTCCCAGAAACATGTCAATAACTGCAATATAACTAGTGGATCAAGATGATCTGGTTCATGTTATAGTCATTTATAGAAAAAATATCATTATTATTTAACAAATTTATATTAAAAATCCTTATGGTAACTTTAAAAAACACTACCGTTATTTATGGGGTTTTATATTCACTTACTTCAGTATTTTTTTTATTACTGAAGTAAGTGAATATAAAACCCCATAAATAACGGAATATAAAACCCCATAAATAACGGTACTAAAGTAAGTGAATCCTCATCATAAATAACGGTAGTGTTTTCTAAAGAAAAAATATCTTAATCAAATTTTAAAAAATCATTTGGAAAAATAAAATATTGGGCTTCCAGGGCCCCCATATTTTTCAAAATCGAAAAGCCCTTAACACTAGCCATAACATATGAAAATTTTAACGTTTCTACAACAAACCGCTAAAAAGATAATAATCATTATTTTCATAAAAATAATTGGCCCCCTTATACAGCAAATTTCCTTCATGTCCTAAACTTGTATACCAAATTTTGTCAAAATCGGATGAAAATTGTGGCTTGTATCGCGTAAAAAACAAACATACATACATAGGAGTGCATTTCGGGATGTATACCGAGGTCAACAGTGGAGTCAACTCACGTTCACTATTACATCAGTACTACCTAATTAGTGAAAATAGTATACTTGTTGTGATCCACTTCAGCTTCGCTCACTATGTTCCCCGGAGTAAATTGAGAATTATAATTACTCATTTTGATTTATTATCTTCAATAATGAACCTTTGGAATCGTCACGGAAAAAAATACCCCGCCCCCAAAATNCCATCCCCCCCCCTCAAAATTTGATATTATACATTATACGTTTCAAGGTACATAGAATACTAAAATCGAATAAAAAAAAAAATCCGTTTGTCCGCCGCGCCGTGATGGGCACTTTTGCCACTTAGCGTTGACCGATTTTGGACGAAATTTGGTATATAGGTCCCATCTGGGCTCTAATTGTGCCCCGAAACTTTTGGGTGCAATCGAATCCACCCTTGGCGATTTTTGCCGCTTTTTAGCGGTTTTTAATATTGCTGACTAAAAGAAGAATGGTAAGAGCTAGAGATTTTAAATTTTGTATGTATGTCATATTTGGGGTCTCACCTAGCTCCAAAAGTTTTGGGTTCAATCAAATATAACGCTGGCGGTTTTTACCGCTTTAAAGCGGTTTTCATTAATCCTGTCTAAAAAGAGAATGGTAGGAGCCAAATACTTCAAATTTGGTAGGTATGTCAAATTTAGGGTCTACTTACGCCCCAGATTTAGAATCGTCACGAGAACCTCCCACCCCCTCCATTTTTTTTTTTTGCCAGAAAAATAATAAACCCATATGTTACATTTGCAGATTTTTTTATTACTTTTTTCTCCCTGATGTTTTGAAGCTACTTTCTTTAGTATCCAAAAACCAGAGGATACTTTCTACCACCCTTACCGAAATTTGATAGAAATTTGGCAATTTCTTTTAAATGAAAATTTTATTCTTTTAAATGAAAATTCATGCAAAAATGAAAAAGATATATTCATGCAAGCAAAAATCCATTCTGCGTGAATGAACATTTATTAATGCTGTTAACTTAAAATGAATATGCTCAAATATTAACTATACTTTTTTTTAAATAAAAAACAAAACAGTTTACTTTTATTATTTACAATAATTAAAATAGTGTGTACAAAACATTTATACAAAAGAAACTTTAATTAAAAGAGAATTATTCAGTCTGTCCGCAGTCTTTTACTATATTGGCTGGATTGCAAGTTAATATATATATATTTTTTTTTTTGGTTTAACGTCTCTTTAACATCTATTGGTCATTCGTTTTAGCCTCCATTCGGTGGAAACTTGCAAAAGAGCTACACACATTGACCTCACCCAGCCAGGGTTGGACCGGAAAAATAGTCAGCATCACGGGGTCGCTCACCCACGTGGACACCCACATAGTAAGGAAGCATGGGGTACAGTGGGACGATTTTTTTTTTCTTTTATTTTTTAAATTATTTGGGTTGGCGATAGGAGCATACTTTGATTAATTAATTTTTCTCTTGNACTATTTTAAAAAATACAATAAATATTTTACACACATTTAATAACGATTATAATGACAGTAAAAAAATATTCAAGCATGCAAAAAATCCACATTTTTTTCAGTTTGTGATTTTTTAAATCACGAATTGAAAAAATAAAAAAATATTTTTTCCTATTAGTAAAAAGAAACAAATAGATTTTTTCCCATGCGTGTGTAGAAATCTCAGAACAACAGCTCTCAACGACATGTGGAAGACAATTAAAGTGTAGGCTTTCAAAAGTAAACATTATCAAGAGGTTGATTGCTTCTGTTTTAACTTGTTGAAAAAAGTTATGGTTGCTGTTTCACTGTACCCCGTGTCTCACTGTACCCCATTCTCCCTTACAACCTCGCTGGGCGTTGCTTAACTTCAGTGATCCAACGGGAACTGGTGTATTCAACGTGCTAACGGGCAGTTAATAAAATGCTTTGGCCCAAAGTTGGGCTGTGGTATATTTATTTTTTTCTCGCCAGTGGTTGTTGGTTCTTCCTTTACTTCATTTTGTCCCCTTTTTCTTTCAAAACAAAGTACTCTCTTACTAACATTTAATCGAACAGCGAGTATATGTTATTACGAGCTTTAAATTGTCGCTCCAAGTCGCAAGTAATATTAGCATGTAGTTCAGAAAGCGATCAAACTACAACACGAAAACAAAACTACTTGTTCGAACTTTAGAAGACTGAATAATTCATTTTATTTCTTTGTGATTCCATCAGGGAAATGATCGGCTCAAAAACCATTTTTTTCGCATTTTTCCCCCAAATGAAGTCCATGTGATTGACAGTATCCTTGGGGATTTTAAGGATGTATACCAAATTGGAAAGTTCGGATGCTAATCGATCAACATTCTGAAAAATACAGAGAGTATTCATTAATGAAGAATAATTTCGGAGACATTTACAGATTTTCTGCTTATCTTATCGCATTGCATCATTATTCGGTAGGAGGGACATGAATGACTGCAGGCAGAAAATAGAGTTCTAGGTGAATCGCTAACAAGGTAACCTCATCTCGGATTGTAAAGAAGTACAAATCCAATTCTAGTATACGGTATATTTCTTAGTTATGTTACGAGATACTACCTCTAGTGAACCCGAAACCCAAAGGTATGGTTTCAACTACGATTTTTTCCAAAGCAAAATTAGTAAATCATATTATGTTACTGATAAAATTATATATCTTGAAGTGATTGACATGACCTTGTAAATATTAATGACTAAACTACAATACAAAATGTGGCGTGAGCATCACACGACTTTCCTTATCTATAAAAAAGAAGAAACTATTTCAATTGTCGGAAAATTTCTATGGCTAATTAAAACTCGGCAATTTAAGTTTCAGCCGAAAAAAGTTTGGGGAACCCAGAGCACATATCTCGAGTTTCAGTTATTATAGTCCGTGTGTGTACGTCCGCTTACGAACAAAATATCTCGAGATAACGTGTGCTATCTGCGTATGTCCCCATATATTTTTTGGCATTGAAAACTTGACATCAAAAATTTCCACCCATTGCAATACTTTCCTTTTTATAGGATAAGGAAAGTAAAAACGTGAGATTATTTTATTTTTTGTGTACGACAACTGATGGTATGCACGTACATACGCTGGACCGGTCGTGGTGCGGCACCTGTTTTTAACATATCCCAACGTTTGAGAATAGAATTATAAATAAAAAATATTCAAACTAATATGGAATCTAAAGCGGAATGTTTCATCATGTAAACCGTTCTTACCTTGTGTGGAACTAACATATCACCCTTGCTGTAGACCAGAGCTACAGGGGCAGTAACCTTATGCAGATCATATAATGGGACATCTCGGGACTCGTAATGTTTGAGGTTGCCCTTTGGTCCATAGTCATAACGGTGAAATTTTCCTGACGAAAAAAAAGACAATCCGGTAAGAACGAGAGAACTATTATTGTTCGTTTGTACAATCGAAAAAATCTCCAAAATAGAGATGATTTTAAATTGAAAATGGAGTCTACTTACTGGTTACAGCTAAAAGAATAATGGAAACCACCTTTCCTGCCTTGAAGAATAAACAGATCAGTTCCTCATTTGCTTACGACTGTAAGCGCGGTCGGGGATACCTGGTATCAGAGTGCAGTCAACCTCATGTTGATAAATGAGTAGCTGTCGTCGATGACAACGAAAGGAAACCTATGCCTAGTCACTACAACGATACACTATTGTTTAAGCAGATGTGCAGAGTCTCCGTTTTGACTCTCAGACCCATTTACACTGCCCGAGCATTCGTCGCAAAAAGAGGTGACGAACAAGCATTCGTTCGAGGCTCAGGCTAAACAGTCGCCGCAAGCTGATCATGTTCGAAGCGAATGCTTGTTCGTGCTCGAGGCTGATCTCGAGTAACTGATCGTCAGAAATGCTCGAGCAGTGTGAACAGAATGCTCGTTTGAGTTCGTGCTCGTCGAAAACTGGCGAGCAACGATCACGAATGCTCGATGCTCGAGTAGGTTCAGACAGTGTAAATGGTTCAAAACAATCATCCATAACCTCTTTAATGATCTGCCCTGATGTAGAAGCCAGCAATATTGTAGAGGAGTACTAGGAAGCTTGTGGGAAAATGACTGCATGTATTATCATCCATTGGAAAACTTACTTGACATCGCCAGTTCCAGTAGGTGATCAAAAGTCTTGGTTGATGTTCCGGATGGTATGACACTGGTAAAGTTGACCACATATCGCTGAAAAAGCAAAAGGCCGTGTTAAGGTTTTTACAGGCCAAGGGAAGGTAATTATTTGCAAGTAATTATCTTTCCTAATAGTTTTAAATTGAAGTTCTGCTCTAAAATCGAATCATTTGTCCCAAAAACTTGTGTTTCATTTTCTTTCAGGTTTTCAACTAAGATCTTGACCGATTTTTTTCAAACCAGAATTGGGCAAAAAACATATCTCCACTCTCAGCTACTAAATAACAAAAAATCGTCTCATTATTCACATATTTTCTGTAATTTTTGAGGAGTTTAGGCCATGCAGAATTCTTTGGTCTAAAAATGACATGAATGTATTTGAAAACGCTAACAACGGTCGGTCACACGTTCAGCCCGTCGCACTAAATCTTTCATATTTTTTTTTGTACGAAATCAACTCACCCTTTCTATTTGATTCAAATCGCTCGGATGACTGATTCCAAAGAAGGCAGCAATGATGAAGTGACATAGAGGAAGAGTAATTGAATTTTTTCCACAAATTGTTTTTGCCGTTTCTACGGTTAATAGACTTCTAGGTAGTAATTCGTAGGTGTTTAGAGTTGAGGAGGATAGCTGTAGAGAAAACAAAAATTGGTGAGAATCCCTGAGAGGTTCCTATTAAAAGGAAAATATTGTAATGGGATGAAATTTTCGATGTGTATTTTTAATTCCAAAACACGTTTTGAGGTCCACACCTGTACAGAAGTGTCTTTCCACAGCTGTTCTAAATATTTACCTTGAGCACTCTCCTTAACGATCTCGCTGTCATAAGAGATGCATTATCTGGTAGGAAGAGAAGTTTGCTGAAATATGCAGCGGGAGCTATTCCAATCATTAGACTAATCTTCTGGTTGTACTCTGGACGAGTGTTGCACATGGCGAAGAACATGGTCGTGCCCAGAGAATGGCCTATGTAGAACAGACGCGAATGACGTTTGATAGCCAAAATATAGTCGATCATAGCAGGAAGATCATAATAACCCATCTCATCAAAGCTGGAAAATAAAAGAAAACAGAATAGAGCCAAGGACGGATGCAGCTCTTTTTAGATGAGATGGGACCATCAGGGTTTAAAATATGATAATCACCATCGGCGTATTCGGATTCAGCAAAATGAATTAAAGAAAAGCATGCAAACGTTTACCCTAATGAAGTTAGCTGATTTATCTGTGAAACTAACAGCCATTAAGGATGTTTTTTTAGTTCTTCTAAACGGCGTGTAACTGCCCATAATAATATCACGCCACTCTGTTCCTATTAACTTAATCAGCACTTTGCTGAATACCGAATCGAGTGAGTTGCAGCAGTGCACATTGATCAGCAGTTAGTTTTTAGATTTGGAAGTGCTAAGACTGTTTAGAAAGAAGATAATATTTTAATTATAGAAGAAGGTAAGCTTTTCAATCATATTCCTTATTAAGTACCATTTGAATATTATTTGAATTATAATATTATTTGAATTATGGAAGTGCTAAGACTGTTTAGAAAGAAGATAATATTTTAATTATAGAAGAAGGTAAGCTTTTCAATCATATTCCTTATTAAGTACCATTTTAATATTATTTGAATTATAATATTATTTGAATTATGGAAGTGCTAAGACTGTTTAGAAAGAAGATAATATTTTAATTATAGAAGAAGGTAAGCTTTTCAATCATATTCCTTATTAAGTACCATTTTAATATTATTTGAATTATAATAAACATCTATTTTAATATTTAATTAAGCTCTATCTATTTATTTATTTATTATTTTACCATCAATAAAGAACATTAGCTATTTATATTATTATTATTTCCAAAATATTCGTCTTTATTATTTTTTCCATCTAAATCTTACTCCGTCGAAAGACGTTAAATTAAGTGGACGAAACTCCCAGGATTTACCCTTGGAGTTGCTGCCGTTTTATCGCGGAAGCTCCTGTCACAGGCGGGAGGCAATCGTTTCTAATAAACGAAATGCCCCTCCCAACAAACGAAAGAATGATATAATTAGGTTCATTATTTTCAATAATGAATAAAATCCAAAAATTTATTTAAATCCTTTTGATTGCAATGGCTTTATATTTTCGATGTCGAGCTTTCGAGTTTCAAGTCCCCAGAACCCAAATTTCGAGCTTCAGCGATTGGTCTAGGTGTGTGTGTGTGTCTTTCTTTCTGTCTGTTTGACAACAGAATATTTCGAAAACGGTAAGTGCTAGAGATCTCGTCAATTTTATGCCTCTGTGTGTGCTCGTACTACTTTTAAATAAACGATCAATTCAAACATTTTGATTTGCTTACCTGAAGTCCCAAAATTTTGGATCTGATTCATTGAGCGTCTTGTGTCTGTGAGAGTAACAATTACCTCTTGTATCTGCTAACCAAATGTCGTAGCCTTTGTCAGCAAGTATGAAAGCTGTAAAAACAACAATTTATTTTTTGGCTTAACGTCTCTTTAACATCTATTGGTCATTCGAGACGGGGGTTTTACACTCAATTCGCTGGAAACTTGCAAACCAGCTACCCACATTGACCTCACCCAGCCTGGGTTGGGCCGGTAAAATGAGCCAACGATACGTGGTGTTCTCAAGCGGTCACCCATCCAAGTACTGACCACGCCCGACGTTGCTTAACTTCGGTGATCTGACGGGAACTGGTGTATTCAACGTGGTATGATCGTTGGCTAGCGGGATCTTTGAATTCAAAAAACAATGAACTATTTATTTTGCTTCCGTAACAAAGCATAGGTGACGAAGGGCAATAAAGACTATTTTCCTTTTAGATTTGCATCTCCAGCCTTTGTTTGACGACAGTGCACAAAATAAACACACGAAGCTCGTATATCTCGTCACAATTAATTAAAAAGTGTCTTCCTACATTTTCAACCACATCAATGGGACATCCATCCAATTAATATCAATGTCCTAAATGACACTAGGTAAATGTAAACAAGTCATTGTACGAGAGTGACCCAAAAATATCGTTGTACGAGTGTGTCCCAAAAATATCGTTGGACGAGTGTGTCCCCAAAAATATCGTTGTACGAGTGTGTCCCAAAAA
>CM022880.1:29780142-29868372 GCA_012654025.1 Pachypsylla venusta
TTGTTGAACTATTCTAGGTCGTAGCGACAAAAGACTTTTATAGCTGGTAGTCCTAACAATACTAATAGGTATTGTTGTTCTTGAACTATTCTAGGTCGTAGCGACAAAAGACTTTTATAGCTGGTAGTCCTAACAATACTAGTAGGTATTGTTGTTGTTGAACTATTCTAGGTCGTAGCGACAAAAGACTTTTATAGCTGGTAGTCCTAATAATACTAATAGGTATTGTTGTTCTTGAACTATTCGAGGTCGTAGCGACAAAAGACTTTTATAGCTGGTAGTCCTAACAATACCAATAGGTACTGTTGTTGTTGAACTATTCTAGGTCGTAGCGACAAAAGAATTTCGTCGTCAAAACGAAAGGTAGGCGATCTTTGGTCGGAAAAAAATTCCCGAGTAGACTCGGTACGTAGTAACAATATCTTGTGAAGTGTGAAGTCCTTGTGATTTCGGGGTGCACGGTACACTCACTAATAAGTATTAGAAGCGTTAGGTTGACGAGAACTCTGAAAACCGGAGTGTGCATCACACTCGGCTTACATCAGGGAGGTAGATACCGGGTTCAAATCCTAGTTGAGTCGAACATTTAACAAGGAGTTTCGTTCGAAAACAACATTCATTGCTATTTTTTGACAATAGAGCTGCTGATTTTGGCCCAGTTACTCTAAATCTATTTTTATGGTAATATTGTTTTATTGGTTTATTGGTACTATAAGATTTGATTTGATGCTGAAAACAAGTATCAAGATTTGGAGTATGGCAATGAATGTTGGTTTTGAAACGATATTAGTTAGCACCGTCTATAGTTAGGCGATCTTTGGTCGGAAAACTATTTTGAGTGGACAGTAGACAGTGTTCAATGGCAACTGGCTTCGCCATTTTCATCGAGTTACTACTTGATGAAAGTAAGTTTTAATGAGCAAGAGTTGTGAAGAGCTATAGTCAAACTTAAGAAATAAACGTGCCGATAATATATGAATTTACTATCATCTGATATGATAGTAAGATACCTAAAACAAACAAATGATCAACCTCAAATATAAAGAGAGTCCTTTCGGGAGGTCAGGTCATTGCATTTTAGGTATTCTCTTCTAATCACTCTTAGTCATTCGATTCAAGTCAATTACATTCATCTACTTTTCGGGAATGGAATCCCTCTCCGATTGCTCCATTCACTCGGAGAGGTATTCTATATTCTGTCAGTGTTAATATTAAAGTATAATAATTAGAACCTTCTTTCATTCTGTTGGTAAAATAAAATAAGATCTTTAATTATTCTGTGAGTGGTTTGGTGAGCTAATGACATTCGGTGATAGGCTGTAATGTTAGTTGACCAAACTTTCATAAAACACTTGAAAGAAGAATCTATGGATGGGTATCAATTAGACATAAGACGATTAATTGATGTTTTTGTTACGATTAAGCAAAGTTCTTCAGAGCGTTTTTTCTGTGAAGCTGAGCAAATTTTGACACACGGATGTGGGCAGCAAATTCCTTTTTTAAAAGACATTGATGGAAAGTAGTATCGGTCTTGGTAATTTAGAAAATGAGTTAGCACCGTCCGTTTTATTTTTTAACTTTACAAATTTCAATTATTTTACTCCTGATCATCTTTCCATTGTACATATTGAATATTGGTTGTTGTTTTACAAGTTTTCAAGCTTTCCGATTAATCGATAGAGTGAGTCGATATTCCGATTAATCGATATCTCGATTAATCGGGAAATAATAATAATATAATCGATGTACTGTTGTTCGATACCGTTTCTTAGTAGAAACCTAGAAACATTCAGTTGTCAAGTACATCAGCTGGGAATGTTTTGGTATACTCTATCATTCGCTTGCTACTTACCAAAGCTTCTGATACCTACTTACCTAAAATATTTTGATTCGGAGACATAGCTTGTATGACTATATGTTCCTCTTTGACATTTGATTCTTTCCAAACGTCATATTTGTACAAATGATCTTTGTTGGAACTTTTGTTATCAGGAAAAGCATTATTAATATTCACAGTAGTTTTCAATAAACTTATGGACACTCGTTCAGAATCGGAAGTGTCAGTTTCTGGGGTAACAAACAATGGTATGGAATTGGACAGGACAGATGATGTCGAAAGTTCTAACTTAGTACTTGGTGTTACTGAAGTTCTCGTGGTTGATAATATCTTATCAAAATAGTTTCTTGTCCTAAACGGAGGAAAAATTGTCGTTCTTGGACGGAATCGGAATCCACTCGTGGGTCTTGTTCTTTTGTTCGTATTTATATATCTAGAAGGATATTTTGGAGTAGTAGTAAAAGAATTATTTCTGCTTTTAAGAAATGGATATATATTCAGATTTGGATTCTTCAAAACAGAGCTCACATTGGATGGCCTCATTGTGGATGGGTCACTTTCATTTATAGTTCGCTTACTTTTATCTTCAATCACTGTGAATGAGGTGTTGGTTAGATCTTCACTATCTGAAAATTATCAAGCAATAAATTTACTGGGTGTTCAGGAATTAACGACTAATTCATTATTGCAGTAAAATACATAATTTTCATCAAAACCAGTTCTTTTTAATTCACAATAGTCTTCGATTTTAAGTATCAAAGATAATATCTGGCATACGTCCACATAAAGCTGCCCTAAACTAAATCATAATGTCATTTGGAAGATTGTAAAAGCACGCAGTCAGCCCTCGGGATTGCAGCAATAACTCTTCTGATTTCCCCTTTCAACTTTGGGGTTTTGGTAACACAAACCTTGGACTTCTATAAAGAAGTAGAGTGGGGAGAGATCGCAGTTTCGTGCTGTATAAGGTTCTACATATACATTTTTCTTACTTTTTATTTCAGACAAAGTTGTGCTGTTTATCAGGTTATCGGTAATTTTAGCAAAGCCATCCATGGGTAGGATACTGTTTGACTTTGTTTGAACTGATCCGTATGGAGAGATGATTGTTTCTGATGCATTTTGAACATTGTGTGCATTTATTATGGAACTATTATTATCTATTGATTTATTTTGAGTGTCCATTTCATCATTTGTTACAATGGTTTCCGTATTGTTATTTATCGATAAAGATGCCTGAAAAATATAAATAGCATTAAGTATATTATTAAGTTTCAACCACACTGTTGTCACTACTAACTTGAACTTATGACTTGGCCATTATGTTCAACATAATTTTCAAAGCTCTGGACCATGAGACCTGGGATCATCATACGGGGTAGTATTTAAAACAAAGAATAAGCCTGACAATACAAAAGGGTAATGCAGTTTCAATATTGAGCACACTGAGGGAGGGAGGAAGGAGATAACCAGAACGAAGTTTTTAAGATTGGCTAATAAAAATTACCAAGTGCCACTTACGGCGCGGCGGACAAAAAAAATAGAACACCAAAATCAAATTTTTAGTGGCTATTTTTTTCTATTCAAATGGTTTATTATAGTACGGAATAAACAAAAACTCTGTCAACTTAGCATACTTGATCTTAAGACATACATTCACCGTGGTTGTTTCTTGACAGCTGCGACATAGAAGCAAGATATAGTTTCAGAGATATATATTATTAATTGAAAAACATGTTAATTATAAGTGTTGGAACTAACCACCAAAAACACTATTTATAAAGAAACTAGTTTCGATACATCAACAGTCTAGTCGAGTCGAAGGATGTCAACCTTTATTCTTTATAAATAATTATAAATAGTGTTTTATTTTATTTTAATTTATTTTAACGACTAAATATAAATTAGTCAGGCGATGAGAAGATCAGAGGTTTTTGAGGGTGCTCGTAACATAACTCATGGTTCGTCCCCACTATGAATATTGATCAGTATCTACAGTTAAACACTTCAACTTTTGCCAGTGTATTCCATTTGAGGGTAATATCATTAATACTACATTACAAAAGAAACATAATAGAAAAAGAAGCCGAAAAACGACTCAAATACTAGTTAGGATTTACAGATAGAAGTGGAAAGGATGTGGCGGATGAAATTCGAAGAAGTGTCAATTTTAATAGGAACAACAGGGGTCGTCAATATAAATTTTGTAGAATATCTGAAGAAGATTCCACGAACCGCGAACCACCATCAAATAACAAGGACACTGTAGAAATCAGCACTTCTGTACACAGCCCATATAATAATAAGGATAACGTAAAATACAAATTAAGCGCATCCCCTGAGGTATAAAGAGTATCCTTGATCCTTCGAATATGCGAACTCGTTACATTCTCTGTGAAATCTAGGAACAATAATAATATGTTCCTGGAAATGCCTAGAAAAACATGTCGTCAGTTTACTTACGTTGTTGTGGTTATCAATTACACTTCCAATAAAATGTTTCAACATGTGTAGAGCCACCGAATTGTTTCCATTGCTTGTGGTGTTTCTCTTAGCAATGACAGTACTAATATGATTATGAAGATATTTCAATCTGTTGATTGTACTCTCGTTATATTTGGTTTCATTAATATTTACATTTTCCACGTTACGTTGAGCATTAGCATAAATTGCTACACGAGAAATCTGAGGATTCGTAGAGTTTTCATTCTTATAAAGAATAATTTTTGTGTAATTTTTATTAGTTTTCGCACTTTCTATGTTATCATTGCTTGTATTTGCAATGTTCATTGTTCCTTTAACAGTTCCATTATCATTGCTGTTTGATATCTGAGTATCTGTTATTTGGACATCGTTCTGAATCGAATCAATCGTTTCTTTCACTATATTTGATGTATCATTATTTTTCATATTTCCTGATTTTTCTTCTTCTTCAATCGATCCTTGTATGGAATTTGCATCTATACTCAAGTTTGTAATATTTTTATTAATTAATTTGTCATTTTTATCAGCTAAAATAGTGTCTAGATTTGTTCCATTTGTATTCAGAAATTCAGTATGGTCAATTTCGTTAATAAAATCTGATGTACTTTTTTTGACACTTTCCTTATTTTTTCCTTGATTTGGTAGACTTTTCTCCAACAATTCCTTATACACCACTGTTTGATCGTAAGTTTCAGTTGCATCAATTGTAGCGTTTGTAGGGTCTTGACTTAGATTGTCTCCAGTAGTGTCATTAAGAGGGTGAATAATGCTTTGAGAAATACTTGAATGTTCATTTGAGCTTTCTGTGGGAGCAAATTGGGGTTGCGTAAATTGATTGTCTAATATTGTTGCTGTATTTTGTGATACATTTTCAGAAGAAATTAAATTTGGAGTGAAAGTTTCAAATGTGTTTTTGTTTGTGCGAGAGTCATTATTGATGATAACATGATCAGAGATCGGAGTTACTCTTTTGTTAATATTATCAGTATTCAAATTGTTATCTTCCATATTAAGATCATGATTTAGAAATTCGTTTGGGTTTTCATTCGCATTACTTTCACTGATTTCGGGTGGTTCTTTATCATTTATATCATTTTCCTGAATTTGTCCATTAATATACCCTGTACCGTTTTCTATTTGATGTGTTTGTTCTATTGGATCAGTGTGTCTTGTGGAGTCTTTTTCTTGGTATGTTGTAAATTGGTCCAATGGGTTATTGTCAACATTGAAATTAGAGTCTTGGTTTCTTTCATCTATTACATCCGACAAAACTGTAGTCGTTAAAGGTATATTATATGGAGTTGTTATAGGCTGAGAAAATACAGTTGTTTCTGTTATAATAGTTGAATCGTCACCTGAGAAGAAGAAAAACAATGTAGGTTCTTATTCAATAAAGAAAAACCTTGGGTTCAAGGGTTTTATTCTTCGCAAGATTATTTTTAACAGAATAAAAGTTAGATTTACATGACGTTTTATGTACGTCTGCGACAATGGGAATTTCGTACCTACCAACTATCATTAATTTCATTCAACATTAAGTTAGTGACAAAACTGCCAATTTTGGCGTACAATGGGTTAATTGATTTTTTCATTCGATTTTTGACGGTTTACCGTACATTGAAATGAAATACATCAAATATTGAGTAGGTATTCTTATTTTTTCTATCTATTAAAAAAAATGATCATTGACACCTTGAATATTTTGAGTGATCGCTTGTTTTTTTCATAAGTTTTTAGACTTACTTGTAGCATTACAAAAATAACTGTAGTCCGAACAACAGTTGTCGAGCTCATAACAGTCCGAAAAACATGAACAGTCATCAACTGTACCTTCTTCGTCACATCTTCCTTCACAAGAACTTGCAGGGTCCACAACTGAAAACAGAAATCATCACAAATGAATATTTTCCCGTTAGATGCTACGTGCCAGGACGACCTGGAACGCATACCATCACAGTTCCAGACTGCAGGTAACAAAAAAAATTCTGTAATCTCATATCAATCTAAATCTAACATTTTTACAAACATTTCCATTAAATTATTGTGAAAAAATCACTCAACTCTAAAAAAGTCTTTGTCTGCTGCTATATGTTAATAAGCACCCATTTTTAAAAGCTAAGTATTTCCAAGGACCTCTGGAATCATGTCAATTATTACAAAATAATAAGATATATGAGTAAAACAAAGTACTCCATTCTCTATTTGTCCCATTTAATCTACTAATCCAAAGCGGCATCCGGAAAAGTTGATAAAGCCGGCAGTTAAAAATTGCAAGAATATTTATTTGCCTTTGAAATTTTATCACCCTTTTTACTTTCTCTTCCTATAGAAGATAAAGTTACACGATATTGTTATCGTGCAGGAAATTTGATTTTTTGGCCTAAAGCGTTGACGAGAACCCAAAACCTAAAAGATCAAGTATGTTATTTCCCATTGCTGTTGGGAGATTTGTCATTTTGTGTACTTTCATTTGCACATCTTATTTCATCATACGAAAATAGCGGTCCAAAAGCTATATTAATTGTCACTTTACTTTTAGTAAGACGTTTTATTAAGTTCTTACCGTAATCGGTAACGTTTTGGCAATTTTCAATAACTTCTAAATCATCCAATGCCACGGTTACCATGGCACTGGGAACCACAGCTTCAATTGTAATTTGATATGTAGAATTGGTTACAAAATAGAACGCTCCTCTCTGCCATAGTTTTCGATTGATCTGGTTCTTTGTCCACAACACATTGTTGTTCACCAAAACTTTCAAATCGCCTGCAGACAATTGATTATTTAATTTAGTGACATTGAGATACCATATCACGAAAATTTACAATGATATAGATAAAATACTATAACTTCACATGAGTATATCTTCACATGAGTAAGAAATAATAAAGGTGTTAATTAGAGCTTACTGATTGCGTACACTCCTGAGTACATCTCGGAGCTGGTCAAAAGTATTAAACCGGTCAGCTCTAATTAAAATCATCATTTTATAGTCAAGTGAATATATACTCGTATGTAGTATTCTATTAATTTATTTATTATTTTAAATAAATATATAGTTGTCACATATTTCCACATGTTGTCACTAAAATAATATTTATGTCCATGCTGGGATTCTAACCAACAGCCTCCTGATTATGAATCACCGGCTCTATCAACTGTGCTAAAAAACTGCTGCTTCACACCAAGTCCACTGGGGAATTTTTCGTAGATGTTTTTTTAAGTTCACTTTCCATTTCCCACATGAAATATCATGAATTTGCATCCACTTATGTTTTTAAAGATCTATGATGAAACCTAGCCCACTATATTTATCGTGGGATCAATATTTTCATTCAATTTCGGAACCGGAATTAGGTGATTGAACATTTTAGGTGAAACGTTCACAAAAGAATTGGTGATATATGCATCATTCAGCAGAACACAAAGCAAAACATTCATCCTTGTTTAGTTGGATCGGGGTTAGGGTTACCAGACGTCCAGCATTGGCAGTACATGTTCTGCTTTTTGAATGTTTGCTTTTATTTACCAACCTGCTTCCTCTCCAAACACGTGATACCAAAACTGAAAGCACACATGCGGATTTTCTGGTTGTCTGTAAATAGGACTCTTTAGTTGCCCAGAAGTAAGTACACTATCGACGGATGGACCCAAAAGATGGATGAAATGACCTGAGAAATAAAAAACAAAAACAAAATCAATGCCTCGGGATTTGGACAACCCCTATCCATCCATCTGTTTGGTAGGTAGAGGTAAAAACGGAAAGCAATTTGAAGCAAAGATGAAATAGATAGTAGGTACCGGTAATAATATTCATGTCTCTTTTTCATAATTTGACCACAGGTGCAAAAACGATGAGTTCTTATAAATTGATGACTGACTTTAAATAATACTGCAGGCGTTTGTTTTTTAAACTAAACGGTTTTTATCTTACTTATCCTGAGCCGATCTCGTATTCTGATTTACGCGTCCACCTATCTTTACTGTCCGTTGCAAGTCAGCACAGAGTCATTTCACTTCTGAGTCTGTATAGGGTTCTTAGCAACAGAACTCTATACAATACAGGGTCCCTTCAACCCGTACCAAAAACTCTGACCTTTTTTATATACCACTCCATCAGTGTTATAGGATTAGTCAGTAAGATCGATTGTAAATTGTATGTAATGTGTATTAACGATACAATAGAGTTAAATTATTAATTGATTGCTCTGTAACTTTGTGAAGGTCCATTTTCAATGGAAAGAAAGGAAAACAAGTACTACTTCACTTTGGATAAAAATATTTTAAGTTTAATTATACATTATTTGGACTAGTTTCGCCCGCAAGGGCATCATCAGCAAAAGAAAACTACATGTTAAAGTATAATAAATCTAATATTGCCGAAACATTTAAACAAAACCGAAAATATATAAAACTATTCAGAAAGTTTCTGAATAGAGTTTTATATATTTTCGGTTTTGTTTAAATGTTTCGGCAATATTAGATTTATTATACTTTAACATGTAGTTTTCTTTTGCTGATGATGCCCTTGCGGGCGAAACTAGTCCAAATAATGTATAATTAAACTTAAAATATTTTTATTCAAAGTGAAGTAGTACTTGTTTTCCTTTCTTTCCAGTTAAATTATTATTATTTATTATTAATATAAATAGCCGCCATTTATTAATTTGATTTTTACGATCCCAAATTGGACAAAGTTTTCGTAGACTTTGTTCCAAGTTCTCCAAATCATTTTAGTTGTTTGAAATCAGAGCTGTAGTAAGGGAAATATGACCGATTCAAAAATAACACGAAACACCCTGTAACTTTGTAACAAAAGCTCAAATCAAAAATCGATAGAAGAAAACAATGTTTGTTTTTGTCCATATTATAGCAACTATACTGTTGGGCACAACAACCTATTACACAGAGAGTGTGTAACAGGTTGTTTTATTACTGTCACACAGGAATAAACATGGGATTTTGGTTTATTGGTCTGTACTAAATTACTATCGTTTTTTAGAATTATTTTTTCAAGATATCCAAATATCTTACTTTCAGCCCAATCGAACAAACGATACGGGACTTAGGACCGGTTCAATATTGTTGTTGTAGTGGTATAGTCTAGATTGTCTTGTTGGGTACAAACAGCTATCTTGTGAACGACCAGTTCAATGTCTCATTTCTTGGCATAAAAAAATCTGTGAAATTGGGTTTTTTATCTTCTGGTGGAAGCGAAGCGAGAAAATTTTACGCCAAAAAATGAGATATTGAACCGGTATTTAACAGTTAATTTTTGTACAGGCCAAAAAAGGAGAATTCGATGTTAAATTCCATAGGATTAGTTAGAAAGAAAACTCTGGCTACCATTAGAAACAATGATAATGGTGCCCCACCCGTTACCTTTGAGTGAGTGATTACAGGGTTCTGTTCTATACAATATAAGGTGAACCTTCATGAGACAAATTAAGGCACTATTTCCAGTTATTTTTTTTAAAGTTTCGAAGTCTTCCAAACTTTGATTATTTTTTTCTGATTAACATATTTGCAGCGACATCAATTAAGTTTTAAAATTTTACGAATGAGAATAGTGGAATAGAGTATTACTAATGTCTCACCAAAGCTACCAATCCCAAATGTATGATCAAAAGCTGGCGAATAATGGATCCAATTTTCCAATGGATCATAACCAATCCTCCATGATAGCATATTTCTGGTCTGCCTCCATCCACAAAACTGATCTCTGTCTTCAAAATCGCATGCCTTTACACCTGGTTTCCCTAAAGAACAACATAAGTATCTTCTTTAGGTATATATAAAAGCAATGTCCTGAGAGACTGATCAACGTAGAGCCGAAACTATTAATGCTACAGACTTGAAATTTGGCAGGGACCTTCGTTGCACCATGTAAGTGTGCACTAAAGAAAGGATGTTGCAAAATTTTCATTTTAAGGGATAGAAATCGCAAAAAGTAAACAATCCTCATAAGAAATACATTGGAGCGAGAGAGATAGCATGATACATCATTTAAAATATACGCGGGCGAAGCCGCGATCGGGGGATGCTAGTTACCAAATATTACTCGTATGTCGCAGTTGGAACAAATAAAGCCCGGCTGGTTGAAAATTATTTTGGTAATATTGGAGAAACGTGGACTTTTTATCTAATAGAGTACATTTCAGGCTAATTTAAACACTTATCCGAGATTAGTTCAAACATGAGTGAAGAACACCCAAAGGCAGTGTGGTATCAAGCGTCGTTAGATGCATGCATGTAAAGAGTGATCAACTGCCGGTTACATCGTTGTGATTGAAAACTTTTTTTTAAATATTATTTTTCAAGTTATAAGGAGGCCTGCAATCTGTACACCCAGATTAAATGCTCTTACCGACAAATATGAGCCAAGTGCCATTGGCAGTGTTTTGTTAATGTACAATTGTACATCATACAAATTGAAAAAATAGTGATATCTGTTATTGGGGCCAAGTTTAATCTTACTGCTGTTCATCCCACACTTAAATTTAATACTACACTTTCTTCTGTTTCAATTCTCTTAAAGTAATATGAAGTTTATCCCGTGATATTGTACTATACTGCGGAATGTATGTTCAAAAATTTCAATGACCTATACCTTGTAGAACCTTCTATCTGACGGTGTGCAAACCCGGTGAATTTTTTGTTTTTGGTTTAAAAAAAAAAAAAAAATCGTGTAAAGATATAATGGTGCATTATGGAACTTGGCATGCACTTAGGCCCAACGATTTCCAAAAATTTAATCTACCTAAACATAATGGCAGAGTATCATTCCAAACCAGGCCATTGCAGAAGATGACAGGTGATCCTTGCATGATAAAACCATTCTCACAAACAGTACGAATCAACCGGTTTCCATATCTTGATTGCACTTTACCATTTGGAATTCTGGCTATAGGCATCTTACAGCCCGGTTCTGAAAAAAAATCAGAATTAATTATCCTTAAATATGACAATATTGATAGAAGAATAGCAGACCTCACTCAATATTAGATAGGAAAGATACATATTATTGGTACTTGCAAAAACATCTTCAATCCATTTGGGTAAACATTTGGAAAAGCCATTGTCTATGGCACGTTGAATACACCGGTTCCTGATAGATCACTGAAGTAAAGCAACGTCCAGCGAGGTTGTGCCATGTGGATGTCCACGTGGGTTCGCGCCCTCGTGATGCTGGCTATTTTTCCGGCATAAACCCAGGCAGGGTAAGGTCAATGTGGGTAGCTGGTTTACAAGTTTCCAGCGAATGAAGGGTGAAATCCCCGTCTTGAATGACCAAAAGAGACGTTAAGCCAAATTAAATTAAAAAAAAAAAGATTCGCGAACTTTGCTAGAATTTTCACGCATATGAATATCATCAAAATCATTACACCAGAAATTAATAAAAACATTTTTCGAAAATTCCAATAGGATCAGAGAAAACTGAGTTTGACATAAAGATGGATCGACCACCCAGTAGCTATTATTCCCACAAATGCCTTATCTTAGATTATTCGTTGATAAACTTATCTTAGAATGAGTGATAGTAGTTAGGATGTCCGCACACATTTATCTCGCTCTCTATCCCTGACCGACTCATACACACATTGACCCATCTAACAATGCCCGGAAAAAATTAATAAACAATTAATAAAAAGTTTATGGAACCAAGTTTTACGTATCAACTATCAATCCTTACTTCAAACTCACCCGGGAGACTCGGGTTCAAATCTCGTGAGGACAATGAGTAGCTATAGAGATAAATGCGCATAGCGACCCAGAGCAAGCAATGTTAGATATTAAGAAAATTCTACAATGCCAATCAAAGTTGCGACATACTAACATAAATAACCGGTATATTTTGGTTTATCATTTTCAATAATGAACCTTTGGAATCAACACGAAAAAAAAATACCCCCCCCCCTTCAAAATTTGATATTTTATACGTTTCAAAGTACCTAGAATCCAAAAATCGAATAAAAAAAAATCTGTTTGTCCGCCGTACGCCGTGATGGGCACTTTTGCCACTCAGCCTTGACCGATTTGGATGAAATTTTATATATAGGTCCCATCTGGGCTCCAACTGTGCCCCGAAACTTTTGGGTGCAATCGAATACACCCTTGGCGATTTTTGCACTTTTTAGCATTTTTCAGTATTGCTGTCTAAAAGGAGAATGGTAAGAGCTAGAGATTTATAATTTTGTATGTATGTCATATTTGGGGTCTCGGTTTGCTCCGAAACTTTTGGGTTCAATCAAATATACCGCTGGCGGTTTTTACCGCTTTAGAGCATTTTTCATTAATCTTGTCTAAAAAGAGAATGGTAAGAGCCAGAGACTTTAAATTTAGTAGGTATGTCAAATTTAGGGTCTATTTATGTCCCAGATTTGGAATCGTCACGAGAACCCCCGTTAATTTTTTTTTTTTGGGGGGGGGGGTATTTTTTTGCCAGAAAAATAATAAACCCATGTGTCACATTGGCAAAGTTTTTCATTTAATTAGAAATCGCGGCCCTCTGAAAATGGTTTGGCGACCCATGATCTGTTTGGAAAAACTGAAATAAAGAATTAAATTGTGCTTGCACAATGCACTTTTCACTATGTTATTGCTCAATTTCTATGTCTAGACTTTGATGCGAGCTTTCATCAACAAGTTACGAATCTGTCACTCCACTTACTCAAATCATGAAATAACAACTTTAAAAACTAGTAGGTTTGTGAACTGTAGATCTCACTCAGTTGGAATAGCACCATGGGGCTCCGGATGCCCCGAATATGAGCACTAATCAGCAAAGTCAATGAACATAATAGTTGTCCATACCGCGGTGTGGACTTTTTTCTTTTTTTTTTTACCAAGAGTGCTATCGTGGTACAAAAGAAAATTCTGAAGTTTAAACTAGACCTCACATAATTCGATAGACCACTTACTTGCACAGATTGGTATTTCACTATCCCATTGACCTTTCTCACAGAGGAGAGTTCTTTCCCCAATCAAAGTGTAGCCTTTATTGCAAATAATTCGCATGGCACGTCCTCGGGAACGGGATTTGATTTTACCATAAATGACGTCGAAATTTGAGCAGGGCTTTGGAACACTCATAACTAAAACTAAAAAAAAAAATCAACATGGAATTTTATTAAAATCATATCAGAGAAAGCTTATCAGAGGGAGTAACCAAAATACACGTACGAGTACATTTCCTCAAACCTAATAGTGCAGAAACCAAATATTTAATCTTTAAAAAAAGAATGTCATCTCAGGGGCGTATGCAGGTCTCCTGATGGGAAGAGTGTGCGATAAAGACTTAAACTCTGAATATTAACATTGGAGTGAGTAAAATTGCTAAAGAAAGAAAAGCTGTACCTAACTTACGCTTAACTTTAAATACTGAATTCGTCACCAGTGATGGATCCTCAAAAATGGGGGATGCGAGCGATCGTCCCTATCATTGTCCCCCTATATCGGCTATAGTGTCGTCTTCCCAAACGACAGGCATAACTCAGCTCTGTGTGGATCAGGTACTGGTTTTGGAGTGACGTAACAATTGGTAGTTCTTGAGAAGAACCTAATGTTTCTGGGAAGTTTGTGTGTGTGGAAGCTGGAGGCAGCCTACTAAATACAGTCGAGCGGGTAACTTGCAATGTGTGTGTGTGTGTGTGTGTGTGTGTGTGTGTGTGGAAGTTGGAGAGCAGCCTACAAAATACAGTCGAGCGGGTAGTTTGCAGTGTGTGTGTGGAAGTTGAAGGGCAGCCTACAAAATACAGTCGAGCTTGCAGTGTGTGTGTGGAAACTGGATGGCAGCCTACAAAATACAGTCGAGCGGGTAGCTTGCAGTGTGTGTGTGTGTGTGGAAGTTGGNGGAAGTTGAAGGGCAGCCTACAAAATACAGTCGAGCTTGCAGTGTGTGTGTGGAAACTGGATGGCAGCCTACAAAATACAGTCGAGCGGGTAGCTTGCAGTGTGTGTGTGTGTGTGTGGAAGTTGGAGGGCAGCCTACTAAATACAGCCGAGCGGGTAGCTGGCAGTGTTGTGTGTGGAAGTTGAAGTGCAGCCTACTAAATACAGACGAGCGGGTAGCTGGCAGTGTGTGTGTGTGTGTGGAAGCTGGAGGGCAGCCTACTAAATACACCCGAGCGGGTTGCTCGTGGTCAGGCTTCACTGTAATGATCTTGGTTTTCTGATGGTGGTGGAGGTGATGGGCGTCTACCCAAAGCTTCGTTTATGTAGAGTACATAAATAATAAGTATGGTTGAATAAAATGTTATCCAAATCGACCCCCCCCCCCNCAAATCCCCCCCCCCCCAAAACACTCCATGTAGTTCTTTGCCGTAGGTAATCGTGTTTATAAAGCTGGAGCAATTATCCCATTGGATCATCCGCCTGTAAAATTCTTTGGAACTGGTACGAAAGGGAATCACAAGAAAGGCAATCCAAGGACTCTGAGGACCCAGAGTTTCAACAGAGAATGCTGAGAAGAATTTGTACGTTGATGAATAAATAAACAATGCCCACAAATCGCAAAAGTCTTATTACTTTTCTGTATAGATAATCCCTATTTTTAACACCTCGGGACCTTGCATGCATATGAATGCCAGTAACATCGAGGAGCAAATAGACCCCAAATATAATCTATACGAGTATACCACATATCATTACATTCGGTTAACGTGAAGTGGCACGTTCGGGGAGACCATGGTACATGGTATCAGCATCATCGTTTCCAATGAGGTATTTTTTCCATTCGTCAGAGGTATGATACTGAGTTGTCAATAAGTTTAGGGTCCAGCAATAGATGTCACCTCGCGATTCGGTTATGTCGTACTACACGGGAAACATTTTATACATGTCGCACGGGTAGGACCGGATTAACAATAGTAGCACTTGTAGCACGTGCTACGGGCCCCGTGCTTTGACAACTTACACTAGATATTTCGACATTTCTGGGTTGATATAATTGAAAAAACATATCATTTTGAAGGGGCCACAACACTTCAAAATATGTAGTAAAATCTAATTTAGGAAAGTACAAGTAGGTACCTACTACCTAGGAACTTAATAAAGAAACGAGTATTGCAACATAAGCAAATTGGTTAGCGTAGGTACCCTCTTATTATCCTTTTAAATTTTAATCTAGAATATAAATTTTATCATGAAAAATATTAGTTTTAGCTTGTTATTCTTTTTTTTGTGATCAGTTCGAGAACTGTGTCCCGTCGCGTCGGCGCGACTTGGCGGTAAATCTACAAAGTGAAATGTCGGTAGGTACCGACCTGATGGTTCCATATTATTATTTCGTTAAGTCCAGAGTCAAGACAAGAGAAGTAGACTTTTGTCTAAGAACTAGGGATAGGAAGGGGGGGGGGAGACACACAGAGTTTAGTTCATTTCTGCGTAGTGCGTAAGGTGATATTTTCGGGATTCGAATATTTGAAAATTTTAATTGTTTTGTTTTGTGTTTACCAAAAGGCCAAAAGATAATCAATTTTTGTACTGGCTCCAAAAAGTAGACTACTTAGACGGCTCTGGCGGGGGGAGGGGCCCCACTCCTGAAAAGTGCTACGGGCCCCGCGGAAGGTTAATCCGGCCCTGCGCACGGGAACCTTTTTAATTCAATCTTTGGATTCCACATACCTTGGCAACGTAATATATCAAAATCTGAAGGTGATTTTTTTTCGTGGTTGATTACAAAGATTCAATATTAAAAAATAATCCAAAATCCCAACTGTGGGAATTTATTTAACCATTTTCTAACTAACTTTTTTTCTCCTAAATAAAAATACCAGATGAAGGCATTATATTATAATTGCAATCTAAACACTTGAATCTAATGTGCAATAATATTATGACTTAAAGTATAAACAAAAACCAGTTTATGTACTCGTACATATCATAAAAGACTCGTATTATGAGTTAATTGGGATATAAAATAAAGGTAGGGTTTTTGATTGATCTATTGTCAAGGGAAAGAGACAGGTTCACAAGAACAAAACCAAAACAAATAGAATAAGGAAGCCAATAATGTAGAGGGTGACATAAGGACTAGACCAGTAGACAAACCTGGAATTCCAATTAGCCGAATGACATGGTGTAGTATGGTGTACCTTCCGCAAAATTCATTCTCTCTAATCTAAAACAACCTATCATAGTAAGGCGGCATCATCGTACTTGATGATATCCGGATATTGCAAATGCATGGGGAAGACTGCACAAGGTCTCAATAACCTTTGGAAATGACTGCGGACAGGGCCGTAGACAGAAAATCCGGGCCGGGGGGCAAAATTTACGGGCCCCTCTATTATTCTTTAATCTAAAATCACCGTATGGACAGTAATAAAAGTAAAAGTAGGTAATTCACTTAGTTGATGTGAAAAGGTGTGTACGCTTCTTCTTGGCAACAAATAATTTGATTATCAGATGCTAATGTGTACGAAATATACCAATATTTATGATTACTGTACAAGCTGAAAGGTCGCACTATATTTTAAAATCAGGGTCCTGCAATAGCCATTGTCCCATGTCCCATATTAGCCCACTATCGCTAAACTTCTGATTTTGTGTGCTTGAAATTTTTTCAATACTTTTAAGTTGCTTTATTTATTATTCAGAAAAAAACTTGAAACATTTCATTATGATAATTTTCTTACCGGGCCTCTTAGGAAATCCACGGCCTGGGGGGATACTCCCCCCCTCTCAACGGGCCTGACTACGGATACAAAATCCTCACGGCATTTCCAACGTTTTACAAATTTACATTTATTATCAAGATACATAAGATTACGGGCTAAAGCAAAATATTTTTTAAGCATCTACACTCCAATTGTGATTGCGAATTTTCATGATAACCTAAGCAATTACCAACGCGAGTTGACAAACTGAACTAAAACAATTTAGGATTGTCAACCGAGGTAGTATACACAATATAGACATTCAGTGCCCGTATCAAAGGGGACCTGAATATATACTATACAAAGTGTCCAAGAATGGCCGGTCACCCCCCCCCCCCTAACTTTTGAACGGCTTGGAATTTTTGAATTCTGAAAAGCTTTAGGGATTAGAAAAGCCAATCTAATTTCATTGACAAAAACTACCGATTTCTCGAGAAATTTAAATGGAATGGTACAAATATTATTTATTCAAATAAAAGTCCACATAAAATATGGACCTTCACCGTTATACACCCTGTATAACGGTGTTCATTTTAAACTGATTACTTTTTTGAAAAATCCAAGCTGTCCAAAAGTTGACGGGTTGTGACCGATCATTTTGGGACACACTGTATAGATCTCCTTCCTCTTGGGGACATCAAATAGTGTGCCATAAGAGAATCTTAATTTTGGATCAGAAATTCGCAGGGACACAAGGTCATTTGTATTGAAATAATTGACCGAAACAGTACAGATTTTTCTGAGGAATTTCAACTGTGTTTGGGTCTGTCGATGGATTTGCTCAGTCATAAATAAAATTCGTTTATTTATTAGACCCATCGTTGCCGTTGCTCATAATGAGCAAGGATGTAAAAATTCTGTGAAGATACAATAAATAAATCCGATAGTTCAGATTTTATTTATTCGACCCCATGGGACCTACAGACCAAACGTACGTTGAACCAATGGATTTTTTTATTTCCATTTTTGGATTCCACTTTCCTACTATCAATAATTTTGTAGTCACAAGAGTCATTAATTTCTTAGTTTCACTTAGTCACAAGAGCTTCTTAGTTGACCTGACGATGACGGGTCAAATTCAAAATGCGAGGTATATTTGATCCAACACATGGTGTATTCAATCCGAGTACTGGCCGCGCTAAATTATGATTAACTTCAGTGAAAGGTGGTTAAGATGGGCTAATATTTTTTCTTAAATTCATATTAATTTCACACTATTTAAACTCGAGTAGAAAACCGCGTTGAATACACCAGTTCCGCCAGCAATGCGCAACGTCCTAACCCACCAAAAATCAATCCCAAACCAAAATAAATAACCAAGTCAATGACTAGATTATATTGCAGATCAATAAGTTGCTATTTTTGACCCTTTCATTGTGTGCCTCCTAATACTATTCCTTACAATGTCATTGGCGATTTGCAGGCCAGGAAGCGGGATAAGTGAAATTCATAGAACAATAGAAAAAACAGAGAGGACAGATAGGAAAGGATTTGAGACCGACTTTCTGGAGGAGACCAGCAAGACAGTCATGTTTAAAGTGAGTATGAGTAGGCCAATTAAAGAATTTCATATTTGTTAACTGAAAAATGCATGCAATTGAAAAGAAAAATATTGACTCAATAGAGCAGCTTATTTAAACAGATCAACTCAGGAGAACTGATAAAACATATTGACTCAGGAGAAGACCTTATTTAAACAGATCAACTCGGGAGAACTGATAAAACATATTGACTCAGGAGGGGACCTTATTTAAACAGATCAACTCAGGAGAACTAATAAAACATATTGACTCAGGAGGGGACCTTATTTAAACAGATCAACTCGGGAGAACTGATAAAAAATATTGACTCAGGAGAGGACCTTATTTAAACAGATCAACTCAGGAAAACTGATAAAACATATTGACTCAGGAGAAGACCTTATTTAAACAGATCAACTCGGGAGAACTGATAAAACATATTACAAAAAAGCCAAACGCATCGCGGGTTTATTAGCTTACTAACTAAAATTATCAAACCCCTAACAAATGATTTCGTAATTTTGTTAAATTGGGATACTATGTCAAGTAAAACCATAATGAGGTAGATAATTGAATACTATATCTTCACTTGACTGTAAAAATAATAAAGATGTTATTTAAAGCTGACTGGTTTCTCCGTTCAACCAAGCTCTGATGATGTGCTCAGGAGAGCACGAAACTAGTCAGCTTTAAATAACATCTTTATTATTTTTACAGTCAAGTGAAGATATAGTATTAAATTATCTACCTCATAAATGATTTCGTTTCAAGGTACGTACAATCCAATTAAAAATCCTTTTGTCCGCAGTTAGGGACCATAAACTGTCCGCACTTTTGCCACTTACCGTGGGCAGACTAAAATTTTCTGGTCACAATTAGACCCCGAATTCGGCCTACACAAAATCGGTGAACGCTAAGCGGCAAAAGTGTCACTTAAAGCGAATGGAGGACGAACAGATTAATTTATATTTGATTTTTGGATTCTACATACCTTGAAACGTAAAATATCAAATTTGAGGATATTTTTTTGTTACAATTCCAAAAGTACATTATTGAAAATAATAAACTAAAAAGTAATAATATATTAGTTAAATATTTAATTTAATTAAAATAAATTGCAGAGGTTCTTTATTAAAAATAATAAAACAAAATGTACGTACCTATTTGTATTAAGAAATAAATGAAAAGTATTTTATTTTGCGTGGGCATGGTTATGATTGAAAGGGCGACACTTTTTGTGTTGCTTTTTTCTAGTCATCCTTATCAGTGCGGTATAGAAGACAGGAAGTGAATAGATAAACAGTTTGTTAGCCATTGTTTTTAGTTAGAAAAATTTTTCTTTTCATTTTGTTTGTCTGTAAACAGTCACAATGGCCTTTCTATCTATTTTTTCCTACAATTAACGAAAAAGATAAATAATAATTAATGCTCAATCTATTTTTAGACAGAACATTTTTAGAGAAGGACCTAATCGCACAATGCTTTATTAAGATTTCTTCTAAATCAGTTACTAGTAGTTCTTTGAACTCTAGAATTCACTCAGATGAAATGGCTACCCGGGAGTTCCAAATCAGCAAATTTTATGAATATCAAATTTTACTTTCAATCCAATATGACTTGCTACTGACTTGCTACTAACTTCCATAGTGAAAAGTAGGTAATACTTGAAATTGATAAAAGTTACATGAGGGAGACATTCTCACGGGTCGAGTCCATCTGAGCTGATGGAACTATTATGTTCGTTTTACTAATGTAATTATATTACAGTTGACATGATTCTAGGGATCCGTATCAATTATTACCCTCCAAAATTAGATGTTTGATGACGATTTAAAACTTTAGCAGCAAACAAAAACTTATTGACAGCTGATGTCACAATAGACCGATTGATTGATACCATCTTTCTGAAGGTCTCCCCGTATTAACCACATATTTATTGTGATTATTTCACCACGTGCAGGAACTGTGGCTCTGATTTCTGGTCGGAAATTTAAATCATACTAAAATTTCACAGAAGTGTCAATCGAGGGATTTTGAGGATTTGCATCCAATTTCGATGTGTGTTTTTTTTTGGGGGGGGGGAATATTGACGATATTTTTAGTAACCGAAGGTACCGACGCGACGGTACATTCGATTACACAAGCTGACAGTTTTTCCGAAACCAATTCATAAAGAAAAAAGTATTGTTTTCACGGCATAATTCAGCCCTAAGAATTATGCTCATCAAATTTTATTTACTGCATTATTTTTTTTAAAAAAAAAATTGAAGCAAGTTTTTCGTTTATCTTCAAATTTGATATTTTATGACTTTTTTTTAATTCAAATACAAAAGATTATACAATTGCAAAATAACTTCTTTTACTTATAAAAATATATAATTTTCCAAAAGACAAAAATAATAATAAATATTGTATATTACATATTTACAATAAGATTAATTAAAGAAATGAAAAAAGGAAATAGAATACAAGATAATTTTGCCATGTAATATTTACTCACCGGTAACTAAAGTTTTCATCACAGAGTCATTAGGGTGCATAAAGAAAATTTCTCCAAATCACAATCTGATCTTGAACCCTATTGACCGTTTCTAGCCGATTTAACCTTGGTTTCTGGATTATTCTAACAATACTACGAGGATTGCGAGAACATCTAGAGATAAAATCGGATATTTTGTACTTGGAACATTGAGACATAGATGGGATTTGAGCCCTAGCGAAAAAAGTTGACTTCAGAATCATATTAAGGGGTCAAATTTGCCCCTAAATACACTCAGAAGATTAATTATTTCTGACTAAAAAAAACGAAAGTAACAAATATTCAAACTGACGGAACGTTTGCCGTGCAACTGCAAATCGAGTAAGGTACATACAGGGTGTCTCACATACATACAGGATTTCTAAATAAAAGGATTGGTGCTCAATATCTTGAGAACGGATTCCAACTTCGAAAGAAGCCGAAACACGTATTTCTTTATTCCAGAGGAGATTCAAAACTTTCACCACTTTCAGGAGAGGCCCAGGGGGTCAACTTTAAAATATTAAATAGAACTTCCTCCTTTTTGGTATAACATTTTTGAGAAGTAAAAGAAAATGAAAATATTTTGAGTTCTATATTCAAAACAGGCCCAAATTATTACAAGCTGAAGTTGTACTATATGACATTGCTTTGACGAAGGTCTCCAGCTTTGCTAAAAAATGAAAAAAGAAAAGAAAAAACCTTTCTCGAAGTAAAGCAAGGGGTTTCAGTGTTTTTTCAGAACTTTTAAATAGTTATTTAGATATGAGTTTCACGCAGGATTAGAGCAATTGCCTTTTTGTTTTTAAAAATGGATAAGCATGGTGGATTAAAATTGGACTACACAATCTGGACACTTCTATTTCACACAGACACCGACCGAATTATGTATAAGTTAAAAAAAGTTCAACTAAACTTAACTCTGGCCCTATTTTAAGTACCAATCTCAAAAATAAGTTTTCAAAGTTGACCCTTCTGGGCCCCCCCTGAAAATGCTTAGAATTTAAAAATGACTCGAAAATGTTTCCCCTTTGGGATAAAAAGTTACCCCTTCGAAGTAAAGAATACATTTTTTCATCTTTTTTCAAAATTCCAATCTGTGGCTCGTTCTTTTTTCAAACACCCCGTATTATGTTCCCCTTGTTGAAAAATGTCACCAACGCCAGAATTTATAATTTTCCGTTTATCCGTGAACAATTGTAACAGTTGAACTGTATGTTCAATAGAAATGAAATTCGGTAGGAGGTCTTAATTTACAGATAACTCCGAACTTTTTTTCATGCGAGGTCTGGGGACCGGTGCCATTCGATATAGAGACAGGACAATAAGAAGCCACAATTATTTACAAGCAATGAATTTGATTGGGTTACCAGTTCCAATGTTTTACTTGACCTATCCACATTTTTCAATAGAGTTTCCTCGGATAGAATTTTATAAGGGGACTGTCGTCATCATCGTAATCTGGTTGTGAGTTCTGGAAACACAAAAATCACATTCATCATTAACTGACACTGTTACAATGGACACTTCTACTTACAGTTATGACTTGGAGTGGAAGGTAACCACTAGGTAAGGTTAATGCCCAATGCATTTTCTACCACCTAATACTTTGAGCTCCATTTTCATGTCAATCTAATTTCGCAAATTTTCAAAATCTGGATATAGAATAGGCTACAACTTTATCTTTGTTCTATCTAAAAACTTATCTTTGTTCTATCTAAACACAATTCATCGCGCACCCACTTATCTGAATTTGGACTCGGATTCAATGACTAATCATTTGTATTCAAATTTAATCTTTGAACAGGATAAGTAAGAATTGCCCTCATAAACCGGTTGTCAATTTACAACAAACTTACCTTTGTTCTATCTAAACACAATTCATCGCGCGCCCACTTTTCAGAATTTGGACTCGGATTCAATGACAAATTATTTGTATTCAAATTTAATCTTTGAACAGGATAAGTAAGAATTGCCCTCATAAACCGGTTGTCAATTTAAAACAAACTTACCTTTGTTCTATCTAAACACAATTCATCGCGCGCCCACTTCTCAGAATTTGGCCTCAGATTCAATGACAAATCATGTGTACTAAAATTTAATCTTTGCATAGGATACGTATGATGCAGCGACATTGTGTTCAGAGGAATCAGTGGGGCGGAGGGTCCTGCAAGTCTTCTGTGAGAAATAGGGGACTCAGAGTAATTGGATTGAAGGAAACTATCGGTTCCAAAATCATTATGAGTGACAACAGATTCTGAACGATATTTTTCAGGTTTATACCTGAAGACAGATTATTACAATGAAGTATTATTACTAACAGTTCCGTGAAATGCAGATCTCACTGTGTTAAAATCGTCAATATTTATGTCCATACCAAGTTTCATCAAAATTGGACAAGGCGTTCGAGCGTTCTCGTGGAACGAACAAACAAACAGACGTATAATGAACAATCGTGGAGTTAAAACTAGATATCTAGATCACAATTACAATACGGGGTGTAAGCATCAAATTTGTGTTCCCAAGACCTAATTAGGGTGGGTAGATGCTATAAAATATCACTCGTAAAGGGCTTCCTCTCCCTAGATTTTAATATCATATTTTTCTAAAGTTTTTTTTTATAGATTGAACCTAATTTGATCTCATCTACCTGTTACAATAACTAAAAAAATTGCTTAACACAATCGTTCGCAAATTCAAAAGCACCGTTTATAAGGGAAAAATGTAAAAGTGGGCAAGCAACTCATTTAGTTTTGTGCAAAAGGAAGCATTAGTTTAACAAAATTGAAAGTCCAACTTCAATGTTAATATACCGGCTTTTAAATCTCACCTGTTCTCATCATAAGAAGTGTTCTGAAAAAGTTGAAACTGCGGAGAACTGTTCTGCTCGCGGGGCTGTGAAGACAAGCTCAGATTGGGAGAAAATACAAACTCAGGTTGACTTCTACTATTACTTCTTTGATTTTCTAGTGGTTCACGGTCATCGAACGAGTGTGGTATAGGCGGGTGGTTTTTCTTCATAGACCGTAACATATGAGAGTGGCCACTGTGCTGTGGGCGACATCTCTTATGATCTACTGTCAATGTACTTGATGGACTAGAATTGTGTTGTTGACATTGGCTGACATCTGAAATAGGTGGC
The DNA here is from genome assembly GCA_012654025.1 of Pachypsylla venusta. Taxonomy (NCBI): domain Eukaryota; kingdom Metazoa; phylum Arthropoda; class Insecta; order Hemiptera; family Aphalaridae; genus Pachypsylla; species Pachypsylla venusta. Next base: position 29,804,304 of record CM022880.1, read on the forward strand.
ATTATGGTATTACATACAGGGTGTTAATGAAGTCTCACCCCATCCCCCCCTATCTCGAGAATGGCTGAATTTATAAAAGAACGCAAGAACACGCATCTCTTAGATTTTAGGGGGATTCATTTTAGACTAAAATATTTTTCGCCTCGGTCAGCCGTTTAGGCTGGGCACCGGCTGGCTTCAAAATTTTAAATGAAAAGGTATATCAAGTGACACCTTGTTTTAAAGGTCACGTTAATACGAGTTCATTTCAGGGAACTCTTTAGAATCTACCGTTCACGAATTACAAGGTGGAACATGTGACTATTTTTAGTTTAAAATTAATACCCCCAAAATCTGAGGGATACGGGTTTTTGCGTTTTCTTATATTTTCAGCCATTCTCGAGATACGGGCGGTGGGGTGAGACTTTATGGACACCTTATATATCAATTGCATCATATTTTTCTATTCATTGTTCAACTCTCTTATGGCGAGAATCGCTAGAACAGGAAATAAGGTGGCCAATGATCCGGGAGTTGACTTCTTTGGGGATTCTACTACGCTGTTTAAAAAATGAGGTGAATTCTCATTTTTTTTCTTCAAAAAATATTAATTGATTCATGACCTTCTATGTTGTCCCCTTCAAAGTAATCCCCCTCAGATATAAATACACTTGTGCCAGCGATTTTTCCAATCCTCCAAGCACTTCCCATGTACAGTTTGCTCTGTCAGCGATATGTTTTTTATCTCCTCAATCGTGGCCAAACGCCGTAATTTCGTCGGCCTTTTCAATCTTGGGAACAGAAAAAGTCACAGGGAGCTAAATGTGGTGAATACGGTGGGCGATGCATGATTAGGGTGTTGTTTTTGACCAAAAAAACGAATAAAGTGAGTGACAAGTAAGCAGGGTCATTCGATTTCAAACAAATTTTGGAACGAACTTCGCTGCCACGCTTCAGACCCAAAATAGTTGAAAATTGCATGGTATGAGCCAACCGATATGTCGACATCCTCAGAAACTTCTCTAATAGTGATTCGACAATTCTCCAAAACAATTTTCTTCACTGTTTCAGTGTTAGTTGTTGACGTATTGATTGTTAACGTGCTGGGCCGTCCAGGGCGCGACCTTCTGTGAAGAGTTTGTATCATTTGTAAACATATTTTTGACTTGTGAGTACACTCATCGTTTGCCACTTTTAAGATTTCAAGTGTTTTCGAGCTCTTGATTCCATTTTTACACAAAATTTGATGCATATCCATTTAGCAGACAATCGCAAAAACACACGCAAAACACTTCTAACCTTTATACCTCTCACAAATTATATTGCTGAAACTGTAAACATATTTGCAAGACTAGTTTCCCAACATGGGGAAACAAGAAAAAAAAAAAAAAAAAAAAAAAAAAAAAAAAAAAAGATCGAAAAATCTAATGTACATACAAACTTGATTCCATTTTTAAAACAATAGCTCGCGAAATTTGAAAATTCATCTTAGTTTTTGCACGGACCTCGCATAGGACTTGTACCCTTAACGAGTGGTAACATGGGGAACTCGCAAATAATGAACTCACCAGAAGGACTTCGTTTCTTCTTTGAACATCCACTTCGAGTTTTAATTTCTTTTTGATACCCTTAACGAGTGGTAACATGGGGAACTCGCAAATAATGAACTCACCAGAAGGACTTCGTTTCCTCTTTGAACCTCCACTTCGAGTTTTAATTTCTCTTGGATACCCTTAACGAGTGGTAACATGGGGAACTCGAAAATAATGAACTCACCAGAAGGACTTCGTTTCCTCTTTGAACATCCACTTCGAGTTTTAATTTCTCTTTCATACCCTTAACAAGTGGTAACATGAGGAGCTCGCAAATAATGAACTCACCAGAAGGACTTCGTTTCCTCTTTGAACTTCCACTTCGAGTTTCAATGTCTCTTTGATTTATTGTAGCGGTAGATTCGGAAGCGATACTGCGATCTGATTGTCGTTTTAAAGAACGCCTGAAAAAAGAAACAGAAGGATGAGAAAGTCACGAGTCTTACTTCACCAAGTGAAAGAAAAGTATAGCAAATGAACTTTGCGATATAAATAACATTGTTATAAAAAACACTAAAAAAGAAACAAGTGAATCTACTATTACTGGAACCCTTCACTTTTCACAGCTTTTTTTAGTTCTTTCTTGATGTCCGTTACAATCATCAATCTTGACGAATAAATATCCAAAAAAATGAAACCACTTTTAGTGTGCACCATGTCATTACAAGGTCATACCAACTTGATACAAAAGCCCCATAATATTTCCTTTATCATCGCTAATCTATATACTAAGAAGATTGGTGTACCACTGAACACAACCGGACCAAGTAGAAATTTTGACCAGGATTTGAACCAGGTACCTTCTTGTTATAAACTGCCACGGAATCGCATTTCGAAAAATGAATGTGTTCAGGAACGGTGGAAAATGATTGAACCACTGGCCCATATTTATGTACCTACCTACTTTCAAAAGTGGTCCAAATTTCACGCCTCAGCCTTGTGAAATAATCTGTAAAATTATTGAACCACTGGCCCATATTTATGTACCTACCTACTTTCAAAAGTGGTCCAAATTTCACGCCTCAGCCTTGTGAAATAATCTGTAAAATGATTGAACCACTGGCCCATATTTATGTACCTACCTACTTTCAAAAGTGGTCCAAATTTCACGCCTCAGCCTTGTGAAATAATCTGGAAAATGAATGAAAAAACAAATGGAATAAATGAAACAACTATATTCGCAACTAGAAGTCTCCTCATCTGGGTGTGGGACATGCGCGGATATAGCCCTCTTGGTTTGGGGGGGGGGCACAATCGCACAATATACCTAATAGAAAATTTGGAGGGGAGGGGGACTCGTAACAAAGAGACCGGGGGGTTTAAGTCCTGGGCAGTACTTTTTAATGCAATCGAGGATCGAGGTACGATATCTAATTTGTTAAAAGCTGTAGAGCTTTCACACAAATAAATTTCATGGCTACAACATGCAACATGCATTCTAGGGAATATCAAAGGACCTAGTTGAACGTTGACCTTGAGATCTTTCGATTGCAGTTCTCTCTCTCTCTATCTCTCAATAACGGGTCTGACACCGGGGGATGTGTTGAGGCAATCCAATTTTAACCCAATTAGAGAGGTTAGCCATGTCTCTATTACGTATGTACAACCGTCCAACATGGACCCATAAGGGCCAATAAAAAAGCTAGTTTAAAAAAAAAATATTGAAAAAGTTGCCTCAACTCATCACCCCGTTGCAGGACCCGGAAAAAAATGCCATGACGGATGACAGAATTTTTGGCGATTTTTTAAATACGTATTTCTATTTAGTCTCAGGATTGGGAATTATTTCGGGGCCCGTGCCCCCCTTCCACACAATGGGCTAAAAGGCAAAGCGCTAAAAGGACGGTTTTTTTTAAAAAAAAAAAATTTACGTGATCAGGAATAATGAAATTTGAGAAATACCGTCCAATTAAAAAAAATGGGAGGGGGGCACGTACCCCACCCTATAACCGCGCATGGTGTGGGATGAAGTATTTTTTATCTCATTTTTGTAGAAATAAAAAGCTGTAGTGCTTTTGTAATTGAAAATTTCAAATGGACTCCATTTTGTTACATTAATTCGGAGCAAGTCAACTAAATAAATGCAGCTTAAAATTAGCTTTTCAATAATTTTAATTTTTGAAAATTGGACCATTTTTAAAGGAATTATGAGATCATCAAAGAAAATCACGTTTTTAGCGATGACTCCCAATCTAAGGCTTAAACAAAAAAAGTCACACCTGTAAAAAATTATTCTTTTTTTCATATTCTACAACTACTATTCCCTTGATGCAAATAACCTGAATCACCCTGTATAAAACATTAAATCATATTCAAAATGCAGGGCGGACATATAATTTCTATCTTTCAAAGGCTTTGGCAGTGAGAGTCATTAGAGATATAATACCGCACACGCATACTCTATTATTGTAAGTATTGAAACAAAAATCTGGATCAAAGATATATCATCTTGAAAATTCGCCTACCGTCAACTTCTTCTGATCCGTGAAACACATTCTTCTTAACCTGGATGAAATTCTTTTCAACGCTCGTCATGAGCTCAATGTACTTGTTGATAGAAAGGTGAGAATCAAGAGAGACTTTCTGTGGAGGCTTTTCCGACTCGTTTTCAGGCGACCTGCAAACAGTTCAACGCAACCATCTTATCATATAGCCGAGTCACATCAAAGTGTTTTCTCAAAACTGACATCAAAGAATGTGCGTACTATTGTGTTATCATGGTTGCGATCACCAGTAGGTCGTGAGTTAATGTTTTAAGGAGGTTTCACCTGTAGTTTAAACGATTTCGTAAGGCTCATCCCCACCCTCGGTAAAGTCTCCCACGCTGATAGGATTAGATCCTCTCTTCTTTTAAAAATCAGAAAATCGTGACGCACCCTGCATTTATTTTTAAAATTATTCACATTTGAAGGCAACAATTTTTTGAATTATACTTTTTAAAAAATACATTGTATAACTAAAATATGTCCTGAAAGCAGTCAACGAAATGATCCGTATTCTCAAATAACGACACTTTCATGTTGGCTTATTATTTGCAATAAGGCCGTTAAATTGCATGCAAGAATTGTTTCCAAACATATTTTGTACACCTCCACTGGTTTGATAGTTTATACAAAAATCAAATAAAAGAATCAGTCCGTCCGCTCTAAGTTGCATTTTTGCAGTTAACGTTTTATATTTGGTTTGTACTTAGGTTGCAAATGAGACTATCAGTCATACGCAAAAACTTTGAATGATAAAACTCGTGTTCAAAATCTTCACTTTTTTATCAATTAATTTTTTTTTTTTTAAAAAAAATGGGCGATTTTTTTTTTAAACTACATTACAAGAAACACGTATTGTAAAGTTACCGCTCAAAAGCTCGATCGCCATATTTTTCAAACAATTATTCATGGCTAAAATCATAAAATTAAATAGTATGCAAACTACATTGCAAGTAAAACGTATTGTAAAGTTACCGCTCAAAAGCTCGAACGCCATATTTTTCAAATAATTATTCATGACTAAAATAGTACGAAAACTACATTACAAGGAACACGTATTGTAAAGTTAACGCTCAAAAGCTCGATCGCCATATTTTTCAAACAATTATTCATGGTTAAAATCGTAAAATCAAATAGTACGCAAACTACATTACAAGTAAAACGTATTGTAAAGTTACCGCTCAAAAGCTCGAACGCCATATTTTTCAAATAATTATTTATGGCTAAAGCACGCAAACCACATTACAAGGAACACGTATTGTAAAATTACCGCTCAAAAGCCCGAACGCCATATTTTTCAAGTCTTTCACTCGTGTCTTGCACATAGGCTCTCGTTCTTTGAATTACATCTACAGTACATGGTGACATCAGATCTGCTTGACTAGGAGGTTTTGACTGCTCACTTGATTTCTTCTGGGTTTCACTAAACACAGTACTTCTTACACTGCTCATATTATCGATATCGATTGGTTCTTCAGCGAGATCGATATCATCAGTCTCTGTGGGAAGTGGATTCCAGATGATCTCTGGTATGCTGAAAATTAAATCAATGAAATACATATGATATACAACTTTTCCATAAGGCCGGCCATACACGCAACGATACAGACAAATATGTCGTGTATGGCAGGATCTGCACAGATTTTGTCTCCGATTTTCAGATCTGTAAAGATATCGAAATCTATTGAAATTTTCAATAGATCTGAAAAGTCTGCACAGACTTATCGTTGCGTGTATGGCCGGCCTAATAATGAAGTTCAATGTAACGATAGATATATGCATGCATCATTTTAATTGTATAGCTTATNCCCCCCCCCCCAAAAAAAAAATATCATAATCTAAGGTCCTAAGAATATTATGAGAACTAAAAAAATGTCAATTTCGAGTTACCAATTAATTTTCAGACAAATTCGGATCCCACTTATCAAGGTAAAGATGCCTGTGCGTCCACCACAGGACTCTCTCACAGAAACGGTCAGCTGAAATATTTCAAGGTTGTGTATCTCGAATAATAATAATAAAAAAAAAACGTGTAATGTCCTCCAAAGACACCGCGCCGAAAGCATTTTTTTTTGTTTTTGATAAAAATGTATTCCTCAAAGGAAATTTGAGAAAATCTTGTCTTGAATTTATGACTTGACAAAGAACTTAAACACTTCGTTTCCACGTTTTCCGTGTTGTACATCCATATAAATTGAAGTATTCCCATTGTTGTTAAGTGGGAACGTTATGTTACCCGGAAATTTCGTAAAACGTGTGATGCACAAAGGGACATTGGGGCGACTAACACGGAAAGTTAGGATCTAATATACGTAAAATATAATATTTATGTACTTATTATTTTCTTCGAGAGAAGTTGAAGGTGGTATTTTTTGAACATCTTTGCTCCTTGACGGTGACGGAATAAGAGCGTTCAGATTTTCATTGAGACGGGCCATCTCCTCACTTGTAGGAATTTCTGAAATTACGTAAATTTGTTATTTCGGAGAGAGTTTTTGAAGGGGTCATCTAATATTGGGTCGATAGTTTTAAGAGGATAAAGGGAAAGAGTGAAATTAGAACACAGCATAATAACATCATGCACCCTCGAATTTCACCGCCCCCGAATAAGAGACAATGTGATAAATGTAAGGATAGATATATGTATGTATCATTAATTGTAAATCTTTGAATAACATGTTAATTATAAGTGTTAAAAAATATTAACATTTAAATAAATTAAATTAAAACAGAACACTTACCAAAAACACTATTTATTTTAATTTATGAAGAAACTAGTTTCGAATCATTTAATTCATGATCAGTCTAGTCGAGTCTGAATTTCCTTCCATCCTTAGACTCGACTAGACTGATGATGAATCGAATGATTTGAAACTAGTTTCTTCATAAATTAAAATAAATAGTGTTTTTGGTGTTTTGTTTTAATTTAATTTACTTAAAAGTTAATATCATTAATTGTGTAGCCAAAACTGAAAGATATTTCACAAAGTTAGTGGAAAAGTTATGACAGTATCTCAGTATGTACCATCATCATTAACAGAGGCATCATCTTATAATCAATAGTGACATCATGGAGTTTAGTGGTAGCAGGCTGTTGCCTTTTGTCTCAAGATTTTAACTGTCATCATGAAAACTCATAATTAACATGTGCCATGTACCTCCAGCAGAACCATGCCAATGACTAACAGACATGAGTAAAAAACAAAAACGTAATGGACTCAGCACGTGAGGATGTCACCCTCAAATAACTTATCACCATCTCAGGTACAGTAGCGGATACCGCCCTCTCCCCATGTATCCGCTACTGTACCTGAGATGGTGATAAGTTATTTGAGGGTAACATCCTCACGGATGATAAGTTATTTGAGGGTGACATCCTCAGCTTAGCCCACGTCCCTCGAAAACAGACTAGAAATTTGTGTTTAAAAGAAAACGCATTCATAATTGAATTTCGTGTGTAAAATATTCATAGTAAAAAAATTACAGATTCAATTTCATTTATTTATGGCTAAAAATTTATGAATATGGCTAATTACGAAGTCTGTTAGTTAATAGTCGAGCTATTTTCCTTGAACATCTTGTATAGAGTTATTTCCTAAAAAATCATTTTTAATAAATATTAAATATCACATCAGATTTGAGCTCAACGCTTGATCGCCCCTCCCCCCCTCAACTGAACACCTGTATCCGCCCCTGCTCAGGTATGATCTAAATTTCCACATCGTCGTCCTAATTAGCAAACCTCGTACGTCACATTTCGTACATTATAAAAGGTTTTCTTTTTCCCCCTTTCATTAATTAGGTTACACCTGTGATATACGTTCACATGAAACAATCTTTTTTGAAAATCCATTTTTTGACAAATTTGGGCTTACGAGGTTCGCTAATAGAACCGAAGACTTTCTACGAGAAAGTCATACATGGATTACAAAAATTTAAGTCTTCAGCAATGCTCCAACCACATATTTAAAATTATTCGGGAATAACGATTTATTTGTGACAATTCTATCACTATAACTTGTGAAAATTCCATCATTTCCATGTAGGAGGAAGCGTTCCCAAACTTTATGTTGATAAGAGTATGGTCCAATGGTCTCAAGATATTGTGGTTCCATGTTTGTTACACCCTGTGAAGTGGATGAACGTCATGCTAATGTTTTATGAGAGATGTTAAAACTTACCTCTGTAAGCTAATTTACTTTTTTGACTTCTTTGAAAGAGACCTCTTTTTACCGTTAAGCGATCACATCGGTTAACTTTTGAGAATCCTGGAATAATTTTATTATTTTGCTGGGCTTGATTACCCTGAAAAAGTATAATCAATAATTGAATTGGTCATGTCAGAAACAATTTAAGTAAAAAAAATCATGATTTTTTCTAGGAACGAGAAAAACGATAGTTTAAATTTAAGTATTTTATTTTATACTAGCTGTTTCGCCCGTGCTTAGCTACGATTCTTATATTGCTAGTTTCGTTTTTCAAGGACAATGGAAATTGGTTTGTGCCCAGCCTGTATATTGCAACCTTCAAAACAGAACATTTAAACGTTTTGCCTAAGGCCAAAGCTCTTAGGCCAGACGCCTAAGAGCTTTGGCCATTCTATCAGTATTTTTAAAATTTTAAAAGTATTCCCGGTTTCGAACCTGTAACTCTGGAATGGCTGGCCATACCTTAGCAGAAAATGTCCTAAAATAAGGGATAAATGGTCACCTAAAACTTTCTCGCTTTAAGTTGATATGTTGTCGTGACAAATTTTAAGATGTCGGACGGTGATTGTCCTATTTTGGTGAATAAACTATAAACTCGAAAACAACTTGACATATTTTACTTCTGATAATTTTCCTGGATTCGTAGATCATGATTTTGGGGGGGTCCATTCCCATCAATTTTTCGCTATCTGCTACCGTTTGGGCTGTGGTATTGTAACAGACAACCCCTCATACATAGGTACATACACACAAATTTCTGATTTATACCTATATTAAGATTATTTGAGAAAATCACATAATTTCACTTATGCCGATTCTTATAGAAATTAGGACTCATGAGGTTTCTGCAATGACCGATTCAATTTGTCACACGAAGAATTTTCCACCGATAACACTAAGTTAAAATTAATTTAGTATGGACAAAGAATAAGGCCTACATTAGTTATGAATTGAAAATTATCGGAACCACGGATGCAACCCTCTCATTGTATGATTCTCGCTCAATGAGCTCCGATATTGTACTCAGAACCATGATTATTATTATTTAACAAATTTATATTAGACATCCTATTGGTAACTTTTAAAAAACACTAACTAGATGAAACTCGAGTCGGAAGTGGAAAGTAACTGAATCCTCGTCATAAATAACGTTAGTGTTTTTTAAAAGTTTTTAAAAAACTCGGAAGGATGGATTAAAATAGTAAATTCGTTGGGGATTAAATCTCCCTTGTGAGGTCCCATCTAGAATTAGTTAGTATCTTTTGGAATATTTTTTCTCTTTTTAAGAAAGTGACATCCAAAAGTCGAACATGTACTTAGTTTCACGAGAAAAAGGGCAGGTATCGTGGGTATGTGAGAAAACATGAACAAGTCAGACTTTCGATTTTTTAAATAGAATTGTTCTCTTTTGACTTTTACATTTTGTTTAGGAACAAACTTGGGTCACCTTTCTTGCATAGCGACGATATGTATATCAAAGTTGGTACCTCTTGATTTTTTGAGTTTTCGCCATTCTGTTTGATATATTTGTTCAGATCCTTTCTCTTCTTTAAAACTTTTGGTTTGCAGTATCTCCTGTTTGAGAAATCCATCAGATACACATTTACTAAGAATGATTAATTTAAGCTGAAAAATTAGAATTATTATACAAAGAAATATAAAATTTAGTTGCTACGAAACAAAAAGCATCTTGGCTCAGACCATACCATATTATTACCGTAGGAGAATTGTTGCAAATCAACAGGTTGGTTCTAAATTTGTGAACCACTCGTGTATCTGAGAAACGGCCAGAAATTTAAAGAAAGAATAAAGGGCGTTCTTCATGGATTTTAGCATGGATTTTATTCGGAGCATAAGAAGTTTGCTTAATTTTGTGCTAAATTGCGAAACTCGACCCTTACTTTGGATTTTGAAATGGGAACCCCAATTTTTCTTCACAAAAATTCACTGATCTGTAGCTCTATTTGATATAATTGGCTGATTCATATATCAGTGGTGGGGCGTTAATCTAACAGGTGGTAACAAAACATATTGTTAGACAACAATCACGACAAAATTTTAAAAAAGAAAATGATAAGAATAAAAACAAACGAAGCATTATAATCTAAAAAGAAAGAAAAAACAATTTTGCTTCTTAAAATGTTTTTTTTATTAATTAATTTTTTATATCACATGAACTAATTAAATGGAATGGTAACTTTATTTGAACCCCGTAACAAATTCAAGCGGTATATTAGATTTTGTACAACACTTTGGGACCTTTATCAGATTCCCAAGACTTCTGAATCCAATGCACTTCATAGTGGATCAAGATCGCCATTCTTGAAGATTGGATAAGATGGCTACTGCTCAAATTCAATAACCCGGATCTTCAGTTTCAGTGTTAAAAGTTGGATGTGGCATATTTTGTTCAGCTTCAGCTAACTTTTTGATGTTTGGCTCAGGTACAGGTAAATATTTGGCAGCCCCAGGGTCTAAAATCCAATAAACAGGTGAATTGGGCAGAGTTGTGTTTATATAATAGCCAGGTAATTTCTCGCAGTCCAATAAAATACGCTGAAACAAAAGGAATAAATAAAGGAAATTTTGTTTTCCACCGATCAATGTAAGGTCTAGTTTTAACTCCACATTTTTTTCTTTAAATTTGTTTGTAGCACGATAACTCTCAAATGCCTTAAAAAAATGACTCTCGATTTTAATGAAATTCCGTACGGATATTTTTTAGTACGATCATACAATTGGTTGATTAGTTTTTGGGCTCTATTGAACACCCGGTCCTCATTCAATTATTATCCGTCAATTAATCGAGTTAGGTCCACAGTCCCACAGATCCATTAGTTTAATATTATACCAAGGATCAAACCAATCAATTGACAAGTTTCATATTTTTATTTTCTCGATCAAAAGATTGAAAAAAAAATGTAAAAGAATTTTTAAAATGGGATAAATCAGAGAGTCCGGAACATAACCTCCGATATGAGCCTAATATTAATTTCTGTGTTCACAACAGCATTGTCAATATTTGAGGTTTAGATTGGAAAAATTATTAATCAATCAAAATATCAGAGTGATAATCATTATCTTAAAATTATTTTGAACCTAATATTCGATACAAAAACTTTAGTATTTTGTTTTGTGGAGGAAAAAATTTTTAAATTTAATTTTCGTCTATTGACTTTTTCATTTTAGAGATATGAATTGAATGAAAATTGAAAATTTTCATTCAATTCACATCTCTACAATGAAAAAGTCATTGAATATGGATTGAATGAAAATTGAAAATTTTCATTCAATTTTCAGTAGACGAAAATGAAAACATTTTAGAGATATGAATTAAATGAAAATTGAAAATTTTCATTCAATTCACATCTCTAAAATGAAAAAGTCATTGAATATGAATTGAATGAAAATTTTCATTCAATTCACATCTCTAAAATGAAAAAGTCAGTAGACGAAAATTAAACTTAAAAAATCTTTCCTTCACAAAATAAAATATTAAGTCTCAATAGACATTCATATATTAAATAAAATTTTAGTATGGAACCCTATATATGGCGGGGTCGCCGGCGGCGGACAAACATTTTTTTTTAGATTCTACATACCTTGAAACGTACGATATCAAATTTACTGGGGTTATCTCTTTTTAGATAGTAATAAACCCATGTGTCACATTGGACGACTTTTTGATGTAATTTCAGTGTGATAGTCTGCTGACAGATGTACACAAGTTTCATACCTTCACAATATCGGCCTTTCCTTCTCCAGTCAGATAGAGAATAATGTTTCTAGCGTGGTTGATGATTGGCAATGTTATTGTAACCCTTGAAGGAGGAGGTTTAGGTGAATCTGTGATGGAAGCAACCCACAACTTTTTCTCTTTCATCAAAGGATGTCTGGGGAAGAGGGAGCAAGTATGTCCATCTGGACCGAGACCTAACAAAAGACAGTCAAATCTAGGAAAATAGTTTGGATCTGGGTCTTTGAATTCGTGTGGGAAATGTTCTCTTAATTTTTGTTCATAGTCAATGGCTGCTTCAGCGGCTGAAATGAGAGAAAATAACACATTTTATTATGAGAGAAAGATCTTTCACTAAGGGCCGTTCAGAATATATATATATAAATATTTGATTTTTGGATTTTACGTACCTGGAAACGTAACCTATCAAATTTTGAGGAGGGTATTCTTTTTGGTGACAGTTCATAGATTTATTAATGAAAATAGCAAACCAATGAATTTTCTGATTTGAAAAATATGAACAATAAATATTTGATCTCCTCGCTTAACTTAAGTTAGTAATTCGGGAAAGTTTATTCTTCTTTAACTTCAATTTTTCCCAATTCTATTTGGGGTTGGCGTTGCTTTCTATAATTCTACCATGCCACAACCTTTTGTTCCATGCCTACTCTCCTTAGCTGTACCCTTTCCTGGCTTTGTAACCCTCGTTTGCTTCTCACAGTATCCATAGAAACTGTGTAGAAACTCGCATTTTTCTCATTACCTTTCGTCCTTGGTTTGAAGCAGGGTTTTTTAAATTCGGGAAATTTGATTATTCTGGCCAAATTTTACCTTTAAAATCATTGCTTTGCAAAAGTAGAAATCTTTTTTTTTTTTGCAATGTTGACCAACCTTACCTTTCGTCCTTGGTTTGAAGCAGGGTTTTTTAAATTCGGGAAATTTGATTATTTTGGCCAAATTTTACCTTTAAAATCATTGCTTTGCAAAAGTAGAAATCTTTTTTTTTTTTTTAATGTTGACCAACCTTACCTTTCGTCCTTGGTTTGAAGCAGGGTTTTTTAAATTCGGGAAATTTGATTATTCTGGCCAAATTTTACCTTTAAAATCATTGNTTTTTTTTTTTTTTTTTGCAATGTTGACCAACCGAAGGACATTTTTAAATTCAGATTTTGAAAAAGTAAAGCTCTGGCTACCCTAGAACTGAAATACTGTGCGTTTCAGATCATATAGGTGCGCAGAACCGTCCATCGTGTAAAAATCGCTGTGCTCAAGACACCCAATTTCATGAAACTGGTTTCTATTGCTCGCCCAGAGCGTCAAATGTGCCCCAGTTGTTGTCGGATTAACTGAATTCTTAATAACTAAAATCACGCAATGTTTTATGTACGTTCTACTGTACATTGAAATGAATAAACCATTGTTTTCACGGAAAAAGGTATTTGAGTATGCGTTATTTTTTTCCATATATTAGTGCTATCATGGATTGAACTGTAGTTGTTTTTCAGAAATATGAATAAACCATTATTTTCAGGGAAAAAGTTCATTATTTGACTATGCGTTGTTTTTTTTCCATGTATTAGTACTTTCATGGATTGAACTGTAGTTGTTTTTCAGAAAAATAAAAATTATAAAAACATAAATACCCGACAAAGAAGTGTTCACAACTACAAAGTTGTCTTCGGTTACAGGTAGTTTTCCAATAAGTAATTTTTTGTACAGTCCATAGGTTGATTCTGGGTCATCAAAAGGAACAATTCTTTCATCACAGAAAAATATTTTCCATTTTCTGAAGTCAGTTCGAAGTCGGGGTAAAATTTCAGAAAGAGCATTTACCAAGGATCCTCCTATAAAATCAAAAACACCCAATTTAGCAAAAAAAAAAAATCATTTTCGTATTTTATGAATTAGACGATTTTGATCAAACGTAAAGACTAGATAAAGACTACAACAACACAGAAAAACTATAAAAAAAGAACCGCATTGGATATTTTTGGGGTGCAGACACCAATATTTGTTTTGGCAGCATTAGGATCGTCTTTGGATTGCTTTCGCAACGGTTTGACATTTTTCTTTACTAAATTTTAACTTCTTATTTTGGGAATATAAAAAATGTAGAAAGACTTTAAAACATAAAAAAATACTTGTGTATATTAATCTCATATGCGTATCTTTACCATTCATCTGATTGTATAAAAAAAATGGTCAGTTCATGTGTGGTTAAAAAACCACATCAAGAAGAATTACACACATAGGACGAACATGCTAATAAGGCGCCTGGTGATGTATATTTGTTCCATATAGGTTTCTTTAACATTTTTTCATGAAACTTCGGTGAGTTGTTATGTAGTTTCGAAGAAGACCATGCTAGAGGCACACCATAGTGGGCTGACATTCAATCTTAGAAGTAAAATGGCCAGAAATACATTGCCACGTATACTGGACAACGTAGCTAGTATCTTATACACAGTATTGCCTATTGAGAGATGCCAGATGTTGCCAAAGCTATTTGTACCTACATAATAATAATAATAATAAAAAAAAAAACATTAATTTGCGAATTTGGTTGCTGTTGTAAAAAATAAAGTAAGTTATAAAAACAAAAAGATTCCAACTTACCTAAAACAATCGAAAAATAACGTGCAAAAAATATATGGTTGAAATAAAATTACTTCAAAATCATGCTCTGATTCTAATCTATATTTAGTTCAATTTAAAAAAAAAAACATGTAACATTAGGGATTCATAAAAGAAAGCAAGAAAAGAATTAAATCCATTTTAGTGCAAAGGAATATTACAGAACATTATAAGAAAGCAACTATAAAGTAAAGAAAGCTTAAGAACACATTGATTTATTTGTGTGTAACTGAGCACCATTTTTAAATAGACATCAGATTAAAAAACAAACAACAAAGCAAAAAAATAAGAAGCATTGTGTTCTAGAATTGGAAATTAGTGCGACATGCAGCCGACGATCATACCACGTTGAACACACCAGTTCTCGTCAGATCACTGAAGTTAAGCAACGTCGGTTGGGTGACCGCTTGGGAACACCACGTATCGTTGGCTCATTTTTCCGGTCCAACCCAGGCTGGGACAGGTCAATGTGAGTAGCTAGTTTGCAAGTTTCCAGCGAATGGAGGGTAAAACCCCCGTCTTGAATGACCAATAGATGTTAAAGAGACGTTAAGCGTTAAGCCAAATTAAAAAAAAAAAAGTGCGACATGCCTTTCGTTCCATCTTTTTATGTGATTTTTTAATGGAGAGTCTCATCTCTAGTGTGTGCCTTAACCAGTATATCACCAGGTAGGTGCAATCATTTATGTATGGTGGTATTGTATTTCGGAATTACTTAGTGCGTAATATAACTTGGACAATTTTTTTTTATATTTTGAACAAAATTTATTATTCGAAATTATAAAAAGAAGCAATACATTGGTCTCACAACGAACAACATTAGAACAAGAATGAATGGACATAGACACGATATCAAACCTTTACCAGCGCATTACGCTAATCATGTAAATGTCAACAACGATATAAGCAACAGTAATGATCTAACTATATCAAGAAGCTTCAGAAAAATCCACATGCGAGAATTATGAAATTGGGAACTCTCGTACCAACACATATTAAGGAGTAGATATCCTGAAGACTTTAAATATCAGATAAAAGAAAATCAACATAACGCCAAAAAGTACCTAACCCACTGGCTGATTTAAACTTTCGCCGCCCCTAGGCAATTTAGAACTTGCCGCCTCTATTTTGACAAGAAATACGATTTTGATAATTTCATTCGTTATTGCTTACTCAGTAATTTTTTCGATTATTTTGAGACAAACATTAATGAATAAAACAATTCTCGAAATCTCATTTATTTTATTTCAATTATTACAGCCTATATCTTGCAGCCCCAGGTCATATCCTATGTTGCTTTTAGGGTAAATCCGCCAAACTATATGAGACCGGAATTCGGACAAAGTTTTCATTCAATTCATTCTATTTCTCTAAAGTGAAAAAGTCGACGAAAATTAAACTAAAAAAAAAAAAAAAAAAAAAAAAAAAAAAAAAANAAAAAAAAAAAAAAAAAACTTAAGTTTGATTGAGCTAGTGTTTGACATTGTTATCACTCTGACAGTATGATTGGTTAACATTTTTTAATCTAAAACTCAAATATGAAAAAAAAAAGTTTCTTTGTGGTAAGGCCAACGAACTCTTCACAAATTTTGTGGGTATCACAGAATTACTTAGAACCTCATTTAATAATAATCACTTAAATATTATACAAACCAACATTTTTGACCCTGATAATGCAGCCACTGGCCGCTACTCACATTAAAGTAGCTACTCAATCGTCCTCACGAAGCTGAGTGCACCCCGATTCAAAATCGTATCACTACGCGTATTGCTCGTTTAGTTGATCACAAAAAGAATACACGAAGAGAGAGATATGTTGTCGAATTCGGGGCCAGGTTGCTTCTGGCATCACTAATCATATCACCCATTGCATTGCTCTAGTGATCACTACGTTTAACTTCGAGAGTATATTATTTTTTTTTCAAAAGGAAATAATAAATTAATACCATAAAATATTTTTTTGTATAAATTAGCAATTGACAATCTATCGCCTGATTTCCATACCGGAGGTAAAGATAAAAGAAATTTCTTCAGGAAAAATAAGGTATATTATGCACTGGTGTAACACCAAAGGTCTGATATTCATTCCCACATCCTTTTAAATCCTGTACATATTGTTCAATATTGATGGAATCTATATTTGTTTATAACATAAATATTTAAGTAAGGGACAATATTATTATTAAACTGGGCCAATCGTATGTGAATGAACACAACTTTCATTTTTACTCAAGGTGACCTTATCTGATAACCAAAGGTTTTATTTGCAGATAACGATTTGATGCGAACAACCTGTTGCTTTGAAGGTTAGAAGTAAAAGATTAAGCATTTTAAGTGCAGAAAAACAAGATATTTAGGACTCGTTAAAAATAAAAATTGAGAGTTTACAAAAGAACTTACCAGACACACCAATTTTAAATATGTCACGACTGATAATAGCTGCTTTAGCACATTCTTCCAATGACTTTCCGAAATGAATTTTTGACTCTTCTAAATTGTTCGTCACTGTAACATTTAAATTTTCACGAGATTCAATAGTTTCACACATAATTACATATATAAAAAATAGAAGGTTCAGGGTTTAGGACGAAATCTGCAGAATTACCTAGAATCAAATTCGAATTATCAAAAAATAATCAAATCCACGATTTTCAAATTCAAACTTCAAGGCAAGAGAAGGAAGATAATTAATTACAAATATTCGCGCTGAAAATTAAATGTTGATAACAACATGATTGCCAATAGTACTGAAAATGTTACCAATATCAAATTTCTAAAGCAGATTCATTTTAGTCGTATTTTTATATTTAGAATGATCAATGATATCGGACTGTTGGAAATATTATTTAACTACATAATATACTCGTATGTAAATATTTTTTAATTTATTCGGTGAATTACATAAATTTAATTGTGCTCTTTTTTGAATCTTTGCTTATAAACGCCTGATAATAAGTATCTATGCAATATGAATGTCCTGATAATATAAGCTTAAAAGACGAAAACTTAGCTTCTAATAACAAAGTTGTAGAATCTAAGTCAGCTAAGAAAAGACTCTGTATTATGTATGATATGATTTTTATTATGTATGATTTATTAATTAGTTAAAAAAAGACCCGGCTGACAATTAGGATCTAAAAACAAATTTTTAATTTTATTATACCATAAGAAATTTCCCTACCATGTTTCATCAAAATAGCAACACGCATTCCAGATACGATCCATGTTAACGTAAGATCCGTTGTCACAATCATAGATTCAATTTAAGACAAATCCATCATTACCTATGATCGCACCTCCAAACCTCGGCAATATTTTTAACGTGAGAAACGGTTTCACAATGATAGAAATACTTGATTAGTTTTCATCCAAAATGTACTCGAACCACTGACTCTTGGCACAAAACCCCCATACTCAATTAACTGATCTACTTGGATCAGTAAAAATCCAACTATCTATTCTTCATTTATCCCCAAACGCAAACCCTTAATAAATTAAGTTTCCTTTTGGCAACATGGCAGAATTTTCTAGAAAGTTTTGATTCTAATTGCCAACGTTGGTACTATAGATCTATAAAGTCTTCTAGGTTGGTAATATTTAAGGCTACGGTAAAAATCTCTTGCAAAGAGGCTCCGCTTCTACCGGTAATCCAAATCTGCAATGCATGTGAGAGACAGATTTGATGGGCCACAAACTTTATTTTACACATAAACTGACCGACATAGGGATGGGATTTTCGACTCACAAAAATGAGTTGACTCACTGAGTCGACTCTCGATCTCGGACTCGTATCGAGTGACAATTTTCAAAAACGCCTTATTTGATCAGAAAGACATAATTAAACCAATTGAAAAAAGGGGCATCTACCAAACAAACGTCCCCAACTTCGGCGAATACATTAAAAAGACATCACAATCAATTGTCACCAGAATAAAAGAACATTTTCCTTCAGTAAACAACAAACACTCGGAAAAATATTTCTCCCTTTATTATCTTTATCAGTCAACAAAAAAAAAGCTACTCGTAAGTCGACTCTTTGAAGAGTCCACTCATTTCAAAAAGTTGACTCGACTCGTGAGTCGACTCATGTCTCGACTCGTGGATGACTAGCCCATCCCTAGACCGACATATCTTTTTTTAGTTTGCACGTTTTCATTTTCGGTGTGTCTTTTTCTTTAAAAATATCTACCTAGTTAAAATGTAATAGTTGAAAATAATAATTATAGTGTAAAATGTAACGCACAGTGAATCAAAATAAAATGAGTGTTATTTTGTTTAAAAAAATCACTAAGCAACAAGTTTATCTATCTAATTTAAGTGCCTGTTCGATATTAATTTTTAATTTGAATTAATTTAATGATATTGTGTGATAATTATTTTTACTTTTTAACGACTAAATCTAACCTAATAAATAAATAAGTTGCTAATGAGTGAAAATTTATTATTTACCTAATTCCTTTAAGATCAAGATTGATCGGTGTGCCTATGAAAGCTAACTTAAAATTTTGAGAGCAAAAATTAATGATTCAGCGAAAGGTCTGTGCGTCTGTCACGTATGAATGGATGAAGAATATTCAGAATTTGGGGTAGTATGTCTCGGGGTTTGACTGAAATTATGATTGGACAGGTAGACATGGAGAAGCAAGTCTGATTTAAGTTTTGGGGAGTATCATATAACGGATTCTTTTTTACTTTGAATGTATACAGAAAAATCAGAATTTGTAGTTTATATTTTGTTGACAAATAGAATGGAGTGAAGATTGTATATGTCCCCCATTATTCGACATGAAATTGGTTTTAATGAGATTTGGTCTGCAGGTCTCACATGAGATCTAAATAGCCTTAGTGTTCCTGTTAGTCATATATAAAGGGTTTGTATGTGCAGACATATTATATGGCCATACCGATCATCTGTAAATAAGCAAATAATCGATATTTTGGCTTTTTTTTTGTGATTTTTTTTTCATCAGTGATTATTTACTTATCAGTGATTTTTTATGAAAAGTAAAAAGTTTAAAACTATTTTTAAAAAGATTCATTTGGTGAATTATGGATTCCGTTATTTATCATGGTTTTCGAAAGGTAAGTTTTTCATCTCAAATTATATATTCTCAATTATCAACTCAAATATCGAGAATAGAGCATGAGTTTTTTGTTCATGCTGAGCATGAACAAAAAACTCAAATTTGATATTTATTGTTTCAAGTAGGTTGCTACGTAGAATCCAAAAAACGAGAGAGAAAATTCTCGTTTACAAAAATCCACATTATAATTAGAAAATATATCATTCAAATAGTGATGGTAAAGATAAAGGAAAAGGTTGCTGACTAGAGCCACAAGTCGTGCGTGCTAAGTTTTAATATTGTACCTGATGAATCTCTGGCACCTTTTTGTCTTTTCGGTATAGGAGATCGGCAATCATTCCTCATTCAGCTCATTCTGTTGGAATAAATAACGCTTTTCAAATTTTCATATTTTAGTTGATAGGGTACCACGTAAGAATTTGATGTTTTATTGTTTGTCTGTCCGTGTTGATTATTGCATGCTTTGTCAATCAAATGTTGCCAAAAAATAAATAAACATAATAATTTTGTGTTAATAACCAGCCAATCTATAGCCCATATTAATGTATCATCGCCCCAAAAGTAAATTGTGTTCACCCACTCGTAGACGAGAACTTAAATACCTCCCAAATAACTTTGCAAATATCATGGAAAATTTTTAATCAAATTTATATGTACGAATAGATTTTAGGACCTAAATGGTCCCACGCGAGAGTAGATTAGAGAGTTCCGTGCTAGAAAAATAATATTTTCTTTGTAGCTTTTTTCTGTCTCACTTAAAATACCCTATATTAGAACATTGACTTAGGAAACAGGAAATATTTTTGGTAGTGATATATCTTTTGTTAGGGGGATCCGTACCAAATTTTTAACAATTTCACTAATACATAGTTCGAGACAATAAATTTATGGGAAAATTTTGATATTTTTAATTTTAACAAAAAATCTTTCCAAAGTTGTAATAGATTGTTTACAATGTTTCTGTTTCCATGGCAACATCTTCAAGCATAGGTACCTTAAAGTTTTCTTTTACAAAAATGCATGTGCATATTTTTTTTAATGTGACCGTGTTTTCCTTCATTGAGTTCCGTGCTCAGTTTCGATTTAACTGTTCGAAATAAATAGTGTTTAATTTGACTGTATGCATAATTTTTTTTTGGAAAAAAATAATAGATTAAAAAAATACGAAAATATTTTCGACGAATCTCTTATAGTTTTAAATTTTGTCGATTTCGGGAATAAAATTAAATGTTTATATTTTTATTATCTTGGTACTAGTCAGCATTTAAAATTAGCAATGTAATAAAAAAATATTTTTATACCTACCTAAGACTTTTCTATATCGCAAAAGTTTCGTTTATGCATAACCTTTTGAAACACCCTGTATAGCTGGATAGATTACAAATCAGGATAGAGTGGATTTTATCCATTTTCGGTAATTTTTTGATATATTTATCTTACCGTTCTCAAGTTCCCAATTTAAGTTCACCCATGGTGCAGCAACGTAGATTATGATTCAGTAAGTCAGTCAATCCATCTGCCAGGCATTATACCAACTGGTCTTTTGAATTAATGTATTGATTACGATTAAGCCAATAGAACACTCCGCCTGATTTACAGTGAACCCATCGATTTGTGTTTCATAATTGGAACAGACAAATTATTTCTGAATAGCCCACTGTTATCCTCCTTCAAATCCTACAGCAATAGATTTCTTTTCTTTTAGAAATGAAGACTCCCACATACCACGCCTTTTCCTTTTTCGCCTTTCCTCCGCTAGATGGTCTACGATGAGGATAGCCGGAAACCGCAATTTTGGATAGCGCGGCCGCCATCTATTCGCTGCGAATCTCCGAGCAACTGATCGTCAGAAATGCTCGAGCAGTGTGAACAGAAGGCCCGCTTGTGTTCGTGCTCGTTGAAAACCGGCGAGCAGCGATCACGAATGCTCGACGCTCGGATATGTTCAGGCAGTGTAAACGCCCCTTAATAATCGACAATTATCCAACATTCATTACCGATGATATAGCCGTTGTAGTTGAAAGTGCTGACATCAAACAAGAACCAAACGTTCATTTACGTTTCTAAAATGTTTATATTTCTACATAGTAACTTAAAATCAGTTTTAATTGTTTTATCGTTAGAACGTGCATACAGTGTTAGCCGACAATCAAGAATTAATTAGAAAAATCATCTCTTTCTCGAACCTCCATCCAGCAGCACGAGAAATTATTTTGCTATTAATTAACTCAGCGAATCAGGTAAGCGAATACATTTCAATATTTTTATCGAACAAACCACGATAGCTATTTAGCCAATCCATGGATCGAATTAATGGAATTTGTTCAAGACTTGGGATTTGTGGTTCGCTTATTAGTGCTTATGATGTTAATTATGATCCCTTCAACTTAGTGAGGTCTGTTTCACGGACTGTTTTCATTATAGTCACATAATTATAATGCGAACCATAAAATTTTGTAACGATTCTTCGTTGATAGTCTATAGAATAACCTTTCTTTTATTTAAAAATTTATACCCCAAAATAGCTTTCAGTGAGTCTAGGGCATTCCTCTTACAGTCATATCATACCACAGAAACAGGAAGATTCGTTCGCTGGTTTGCAAGTTTCCAGCGAATGGAGGGTGAGACCTCCGTCTTGAATGACCTATAGATGTTAGAGAGACGTTAAGCAAAATTAAAAAACAAAAACAAAACAACAACAACAACAACACTCGAGAAATTCAAGCATTAGGACTAAATATTCTGCAATCGGTTTAGGAAAGAGCACAAATCTGCTAAACTGGAAATAGACTGAGATAAATTCCCAAACAATATGGTGTCACTTTTAAAAACAATAGCGATTGAAAATAATGCGAATATGACAACAAAAAATAATTATTTATGACACCACCCAGTATATGATAGCAATCTGCTATTCAAGCATTTATTTGAAAAGTCAAGAAATTTCCAATTTTCGGTCAGGAAGAGTCAGGGAAAATTCATCTGACTAATTCTGTAGCGCCCCTTTCATCGATGACATCATCCATTATTGAAAACTTTCAAATGAAAATAAAGCTGCAGACAAGCATGACAACTTTCAGAATGTTTTATCTCTTCAATATTATTTAGCGTAAATTTTAGATTTGCCATAATTTTTTTTCAATTTTCTTTCTTTTCCTTAACGTTTTTTTGACATTTTTTGGAGACGGGGTTGTCGCCCTCCATTCACTGGAAAATTACAAACCAGCTACCCGCATTGACATCATCCAACCTAGGCTGGTCCCGAAGTAGCCAGTCACTCAGCAAGAAAAAACCTCACCGAACGTTGCTTAATTTCAGTGATCTAACGGGAATTGGTGTATTCAACGTGCCATATACGCCGGATAAAATTACTTAATAAGTATTTTGGTTTATTATTTTCAATAATGAACCTATGGAATCGTCACAAAAAATAAAAGAAGTTGGATTAGCACATAAGAATGTGTAACAGGAACTTAGTGGAATGTAGGAAAGAAAAATCAAACGTCCGGGGGTGGTACATTTATTTGCAAAAATAGAAGAAGCGGAAAGGTCACTTCCTTAAAGTACGGAAATAACAGATAAATAATAGATACTAGCTGAGTACCCGAACTTCGTTTCGAGAAGATGAGAGAAAAAAATGATAATAAATCTGACTCCCACATTAATAATCATATCACTGATGTACAACCGTTTAAACGCGATCAGAGTATGCACATAGATTACATGCATTTGTTGTCGTTGATCTACACAAAAGTTTTAAAACCGGACACATTATTATGAAAGCAATATAGTTTTTACACAATTTTAATAATATGAATTTGGATCTCTCTCTACATAAAAGATAAAAAGTAACATTCCAAACAGAGGGTGGTAGTTCTTTCAAGAGAACAAAAGCAGTCCCATCTGCTGGAATTTTTTTCAACAGTTTTCATAGGAAAGGATATATTCATGGGAAGTGAGGAGATTTATCTATGTAAAAAAAATGTAATGTAAATGTATATTTCTTCGTGTAATTATGTCACAATGTTTGTGGCATCATAGCATTAAAAAAAAGGAATTTTCAACATTCACTCCAATATCACTAAATCTAAGTTCCACTTTAACAATTCTTACATAATGCTACCACTTGGAGCTATTATCATAGTTACTCAATTGTCCTCGGAGGGCTGAGTTACCCAAATACAACCAGACCAAGTAGAAAATTTTAAAAAAAAACCTTTGCAAATGTTCTACCCGTCCAGGAATCGAACCAGTAACCTATTTGCTGCAAGCCGAGTGTAATGCGCACTCTGCCATTGGAGCGTCCTAGATTTGTCTATGAGTATTAGATGTCCTTACTTTCATGACTAAACATAATTCCACCATTATTTGAACAGCAATGCCAGGTATTTTTTGATAAAAACTGCATCTACTATATCCATCATATATGGCACCTAGTGATTTTTAATGTTCAAGTCCTGATATACAAAAGTGGGTTCGGGTAAAAAGTTTGGGTTTAATTAACAGATCATATCAAAATTTTGATTTCCTTAAGTAATAGTGCTATAGCTATGGCATCAAGGATCAGAAAAACGGCTAGATTCTCTTAAAAGAAGATAAAATTAAAAAATATCAAATTTTGGGGGGGATCATTTTTTTTTTTTCGTGACGATTCCAAAGGTTCATTATGTTCTTAAATATAAATAAGAAATTTGTGTGTACCTATGCTATGTACCATGTATCTATATGTATGAGGGATTGTCTGTCACAATACCACAGCCCAAACAGTAGCAGATAGCGAAAAAAATATGGGAATAAACCTCCCAAAAATCATGATCTACGACCCCAGGAAAATTATCAGAACAATATGTCAAGCCGTTTTCGAGTTACGGCCAAATGTATCATTTCTTCACCAAAATCGGACAGTCACGGTCCGATATCTTAAAATTTGTCGCGACAACATATCAACCCAAAGCGAGAAAGTTTTAGGTGACTATTTAGTCCTTATTTTAGGACATTTCCATCAAAGGTATGGCCAGCCATTCCAGAGGTACTTACAGGTTGGAAAACGGGAACGGGTAAAATAAAATTTAGAAATTACTAAAAGAATGGCCATGCCTCAAGCGCCTGGCAAAACGTTTAAATGTTCCCCCCCAGTTTCCATTGTCCTTGAAAAACAAAACTAGCAATATTAAATACCGTAGCGAAGCACGGGCGAAACAGCTAGTTGGAAATAAAAATACTTCTTAAAAAGTTAACGTTTGTACCATTTACCATTTGTATCAGACTTATTTGTCTGCCCTCGTATTGGAAACGAAATACCGTCTTTGAGACAGTAGAATGGAATTTCTTTGAAAGGTATTTTTTGTTGATGCTGAAAACTGGCGCATGTTATCTTTGGCAACGAGTCTGAAATTATTAAAATATGCTTTTATAATTCCTCTCCACAAACAAAGTGAGAATTCATTGTTATTCTAAGTATGTATAACTTAATAATCATATAACATTCTTGAAAGAAAAACCTAACTTTTCCATTATTAAACAAATTTGACGCTTTAAAAACACTCAACGGTTTAGACTTTATAATACAGGTATTAACTAAGCATATTTAATACTTGGAACAATTAAAAGAAATGTTTCCAGCCCTAAATGTTTTGAGTTGAAAAGAAGAAACGTTAAGCTGTGGCCTGTGGCAAGGCAAAAGTAGTGAATATACATGTTGCCTCTCAAAAAATTGTTCAATTTACACCGACCCTACCAGAGAGAAGTGCATTGCCATGTTTTTGGCAGTCTTAGGAACGTTGCTTATGGTATTCTTAGTTGATCTACATTCGCCAGCCTAATTAGCAAAAATCTCCAAGTCCAAAATTTTCAAAATGTGGATTTCTTTCTGCTGCATGTGATAAGTACATCCTATATAATATTGTCAGAGGGAAGCTTGGCTCCCAAACCTAATAAACCTTAGCAAAACTTGATCCCAAGTATCAGTACAGCAGAGACACCCAGTCACTGCCGAACTAAGATAGGGGAGCACTATACGACGTCATCTCAAACATGGCGAGGAAAATAAACAAGAGAAATCAGATGGCCAGAGATGAAAGTCGATAACAGTATAAGTCCCAGGAGATTTCCTAAGAGGGGATCAGATCAGTTTTAGAGATAGGAAGTGCACAAGCTCCGATAAAGAACGATAAAGACCAGCGCCTGTTTCACCACAATTATAAGATCTGATCAAATGTTACATCAAATTTCCTTCCACCGTATCAAGCAGTGACCTTTGTCTGCAATCTCTTAAGATATCTCTCAAACATCTCACAAATCTATAAGTCTCTCACAATATGTAAAAACATCATCTGTGTAACCTAAATAAGTAAGGGAGGCGAGAGGGAAAAGAAAACCTTGTAGAAATGTATGAGAAATTATGATCTGGAAAATCTCGCAAATCCCTCTTCCCTTCTTTTTCACAAGATGTATACAAGGGACATCCAACTTGTTCAGTAATGTTTATTTTTGTGATCCTAATCATGATCGTATTTTGGCACGAGCGAAAGAGCTACTCTCCAGCTGTTTCGCCCGTGCTTCGCTAATACGATTCTTATATTGCTATCTTTGTTT
This sequence comes from Pachypsylla venusta, assembly GCA_012654025.1. Classification (NCBI taxonomy): domain Eukaryota; kingdom Metazoa; phylum Arthropoda; class Insecta; order Hemiptera; family Aphalaridae; genus Pachypsylla; species Pachypsylla venusta. The sequence goes on from CM022880.1 coordinate 29,830,614, forward strand.
TTCAAGGACAATGGAATTTGGGGGGAGGGATTGGTTCGTGTCCACCCTGTATANAACCCTGTATGTTGCAACCTTCAAAAACTAAGATTTAAAAGTTTCGCCAGGCGCCATAGAGGCACGGCCATTCTGACTTTTCAGTATTTTCTAAATTTTATTTTACCCNGAGGCACGGCCAGTTTGAATATTTAGTATTTTCTAAATTTTATTTTACTCGTTCCCAGTGTCGTACTCGTAATTTTGGAATGGCTGGCCATAACTTTGCAGAAAATGTCCTAAAATAAGGACTAAAGGGCCACCTAAAACTTTCTCGATTGAGTTGGTATGTTGGTATAGTCGCTACAAATTTTAAGATATCGGACCGTGGTATTGTAAGAGACAACCCCTCATACATAGGTACATAGATGATTCAATTTTGCATCGTATCCGATGATTCCGTTCCAATCGTTGATGGGCGACCAGTCCCGCTTTCGATTTGCACACTCTTCCACACACAATGCACATCAAGGTACATAGCTACATACATACAAATTTCTGATTTATATATTAAGATATGTTCACGGAGTACCTGAGAAAGACAGTTTTTTCTTCCTCTTCTACAATTTACGAAATCTGGTGAGATTTGCTAAATAGGCCGACAATATGGGAGATGATAGAATTAGTTTCTATGCAGAATCCTCATTGTGTCGAATGCCATTGCTGATTATTGTTGATTGTCAAGTTCAACATTGGACACCGTGTTGATTGACACGTCAATATTTATTCTACATTTGATTGCTGCATGATGTTTATTGACTCAATATGGACACTGCTTTCCAAAACTTGGTTTGTCCCCGAAATCTTGTCATACCATTTTTTGAAGCAATTTTTTTTTACAAATATGTAACGGGGATCAGAGCAAACAATACGCGTACCCTTCTAGATCAGAGAATTACATCCGAGTACTCGACATAACGTTGTAAAAATTGAAGAGATTATAGATATTCAAACACATGTTATCTCACATCATAATCAAACTAAAAATTGAGGAGGATATAGATATTCAAACACATGTTATCACACATCATAATCAAACTAAAAATTGAAAAGGTTATAGATATTCAAACACATGTTATCACACATCAAACTAAAAATATGTTCGTCATTTCATTTAGAGAAAAATGGATTTTTGAAGAAAACACAAAATTTCCTTCATTTTGGAAACCAAACCCACATGTACACCTACATGTGGGTGTATTTATTGTCGGGAACGATGATTTTCTAATCTCTTCTTTTGCATCGTTTTTGAGCACCAACCCAAAAGTTGGTCTCTTTTTTTTAAATGAAATCGGAAGTCAGAGGACCTGTTCATTCATTTCCTACTTGAGAGAGCGGGAGGAGAAAGCTATGCATGAGGAATTTCTCGTTGTTGAAGGTATGCCCATTATAATATCTTTGAGTGTGGAGTCTGTTAGCAGACATTTTGAACTTTCAATTATCAATAAATGAAGTCAGCTTTCCATTGATTTCCTACTTGAGAGGGCGGGAGGAGAAAGCTATGCATGAGGAATTTCTCGTTGTTGTAGGTATGCCCATTATAGTATGGAAATATTTTTTATGCAAATAAAAGAATAATTTTGTTCTGTCCACATCATATTTACTATATTTATAATTCTATATTATTTCCACTCATATTTTTTATCTCGGATATATTTTTTTATGAAACTTGACGCTTTTACATTGATGGCCTTTACAGCATTTTTATCAAAGGCGAAAGAAAAGTTTTGTTATACATCTGATGGAAATAGGATGAAGAAAAGTAGCTGACTATAGAGTATTGCGTTATAGATTGTCTGAGTAAAGTGAAGTTTAGTTCTAGCACTACGATTTATCTTTAAACGTCTCTTAACACTGAGTTGAGCTTAAAAGAATTTTTGGTGTCTTCGACTACTTCGGCATCTATTTGTTTAGTGCCGTTTTTATATTGCTGCTCATTTAGTGTTAAGAGACAATACTCCTGATATATCAAACGAAGAGAGCAAATTACCACGATCGACGCACACAACCCTTGCTCATCTACGTTCAGGATGGAGCAAAATCTTGAGCTCCGACCAAAACCGACTAGACCCGAACATAGTGTCCAAAATGCAAAGGAGAACCTCATGACGTAATTCANTAATGAAGGCAATAGAGGAAAAGGTCTATTATAGGTACCTATTTTTCACGAGACGAGAAATTTCTCGTATTTTCACGAGACGAGACGAGACAAGGCCTTGTTTTGCGTCTCAGACGAGACAAAACCCTTGTCTCGTCTCGTCTCGAAAGTTACGAGACGAAACGAGAAATTTCTCGTCTCGCGTCCATCACTACTCGATTAGATGTAGAATTTGATTATGTAAAATGAAATAAATATTCGACCTTTCGTTTGACACCTCACATATGCATCTTTGGAGTCGAAGAAATTCACGACACTCAAGGAAGAAATAAAATAAATATTCGGTTAGATGTAGAATGTGATTATGTAAAATAAAATAAATATTCGATTAGATGTAGAATTTGATTATGTAAAATAAAATAAATATTCGGTTAGATGTAGAATTTGATTATGTAAAATAAAATAAATATTTGATTAGATGTAGAATTTGATTATGTAAAATAAAATAAATATTCGGTTAGATGTAGAATTTGATTATGTAAAATAAAATAAATATTCGATTAGATGTAGAATTTGACAGCAAAGCCAGGACTAACACCTGTAAATGATGATGATGGAAGGTGATGTAGAGCATTTTCATTTAAAAAAAAAAATGAAATATTGGGGGAAGGGTCTAGATCCCCTGGACCCCCCCCTGCGTACAGCCTTGCTTAACAGATCTGTCAAGGCCTGCCTTGATGAAGTGACATTTGAGCCAATATCTATGACACGCGGTGCTCACTCTGGGGAGCAATTCCACCAAAAACCCATAGTAAAGAAATATCACTTCGGGATGAGCGAGAAAGCTGAAATTTTATACGAAGGTGTTCCGCAGTGCAAAAAGCGTGTTCACTCTGGGGGACGGTTCCACCAAAAATCTAAAATTGAGTTGTTGAATTTTGTAACCGTAGCGAAGCACGGGAAAACAGCTAGTCGTCTATAATCGTCTATAGAAGTTGAAGCACAATATTTTTTGATATTCAAATTATATTAAAAGACTTTTTCTTGTACTTCTCTCTCTCTCTCCCCCTCTCTTTTTATCTCTTTCTTTCTTTTTCGTCATAACTTTATATTCAATATTCTTTTCATTGATGTGCCTGAATAAGTTTAGTATTTTGAATGTTCAACTTCTATGTATGTCTCAAAATAAGACAAGATAACTTTTTCACTGTTAGGGAGGGTATTGGTTATTTACAATATTTTTATCATTGATAAACTTTTTCAAAGAATATGTTATAAAATATAGAAAGAATTTGGGCATAGATAAAACATATTCTCTATTGCTATATTTTATGTTTTACAGACAAATACCGAATTGAAAAAACTCTTTCCAAATTAATTAATAATAAAAAAAAAAAATGTTTGTGAAATTCAATTTTGAATATTCTTATGCAAAGATTGAATTATCCAACTATCAGTTAAACTTTCGCTCAAATGCTTTAAAACCCTGTATGTTATGAATATTTCATATGCGATAATCACCCTTCTACATACTTCTTTTCAAATTTGACTATTTCCGGTCCAACCCGGTCTGTGTAAGGGTAATGAGTGTAGCTGGTTTGTAAATTTCCAGCTAATCGAGGTTAAAACCCTCGTCTCAAATGACCTCAGGTTTTAAAAAACATTCATTCCATTCAATAGTGGCATCATCGTATCCGATGGTAGCCAGATTTATGAGACAGCAGCTCTAGATAAGTTGTAGTATACTGCTTATCTTTTTAATTGTCATCATATATCCGTTCTTGGAGGCTGATAATTGACATGGGCTCCCAGAACCATGACAATCAGTGCAATATAATTACGTCAATAACATAAGAGTTTTAATCATAATGATATTACAGAGTTGCTTTCTGCGTTATTTTACACCATCAGCTCAAGTGGACTCGGCCCTTGAGGATGTCACCCTCAAGTAACTTCTTACAATATCAAGAATGATGTACTTTTCCTCATGGAAAGTTAGCAAGTCATAAATGGATTGGAAGAAATTACGCGAAATAAAGAAACATTAACCTTAAAAAAAAAAAAAAAAAAAAAAAAAAAAAAAAAAAAAAAAAAAAANAAAAAAAAAAAAAAAAAAAAAAAAAAAAATGAAAACTTCAAGTAGAAACCCAAGTTCGGAAACACTGGCAACTTAGAGCATGATTTTTTATTTCTATGTTTTTCAAGTAGATTACGAAACCCCTGCGGTGTGATTGACAGCATAGTCAAATTTTGAGGATCAAATTTAATAAACCGTGAAACGTTTTTTTTTTTTTTTGATTTTAGGATTCTACGTAGGACACGTAGGTACCTTGAATGGTAANGGTATTTTTTTAGTAAAGTGCACTATAGAAAATAATAAACCAAAAAATATTCTGATCACAGTTTCATGATATTAAGATGGATATGTATTGGTGACCTTGACGAAACTTTTAGATTTGACGTTCGTGTCATATTTCAACTTTAAAAAAGAGCTTCCTTTTTGTGAGAATTCTGCTACGTTAAATAAAACCAAGAAAAAAAATTCATTTCATTTTATTTGTTTGGTCATATTTCAACTTTTTTTAATGGAACTATGTATGTATTTTTCATTGCATTCTCAATTAAGTCGACTATTGTAGAATTCATTAAACATTGAAAGATTATTATTGTACCATTTATTTTCAGTGGTTGGGTGAAAGAGCTTCCTTTTTGTGAGAATCCTGCTACGTTAAATAAAACCAAGAAAAAAGATTCATTTCATTTTATTTATTTGGTCATATTTCAACTTTTTTAATAGAACTATGTATGTATTTTTCATTGCATACTCAATTAAGTCGACTATTGCAGAATTCATTAAACATGGAAAGATTATTATTATTGTACTATTCATTTTCAGTGGTTGGGTGAAAGAGNAAACCAAAAAATATTCTGATCACAGTTTCATGATATTAAGATGGATATGTATTGGTGACCTTGACGAAACTTTTAGATTTGACGTTCGTGTCATATTTCAACTTTTCTTAGTGGAACTATGTATGTATTTTTCATTGCATTCTCAATTAAGTCGACTAATGTAGAATTCATTAAATATTGAAAGATTATTATTGTACCATTCATTTTCAGTGGTTGGGTGAAAGAGCTTCCTTTTTGTGATAATCCTGCTACGTTAAATAAAACCAAGAAAAAGGATTCATTTCATTTTATTTATTTGGAAAATTTCCCAAATATTTTCAGGTCAGTAATTTTTTTACCAAGAAAACCATGTGTGTATAACAAATTAAAGTTTTCACAACTCAACCGAAGAACCAGGTGCAATTATTATTGTTACCATGTGGTTTTTTTTAAAAAAAAATCACTTAACGTCTCTTTAACATCTATTGGTCATTCAAGACGAGGGTTTCACCCTCCATTCGCTGTAAACTTGCAAACCAGCTACCCACATTGACCTCACCCAGCCTGGGTTGGGCCCTAAAAATAGCCAGCATCACAAGGGCGCGAACCCGCGTGGACAACCACATGGTACAACCTTGCTGCACGTTGCCTAACTTCAGTGACCTATTGGGGACTGGTGTATTCAACGTGTCATAGACGCTGACTAAACATATGCTCTTACTTTAGTCTTTAATTTTCCAGTTTATTTCTACTGTAATTTGACACGTGATGATACATAATTGCATATATTATGTAGATGTCTTCGAGTAGGTATACAGAGTATTCGAAAAGACCCGTGACGGATTTTTTTTATATTTTTAACGGCTAAAGACAGAGACTTGTATTTTTATATGAAGTTCTAACACAAATTAATCTATTTTTTAGCGTAATTAATTTCTACAGGGTGTCTCAAAAGTGGGTAAACAGACACCAAATAAAAAAATAGGGAAAACCCTATTTTTTATTTCATATTATTCAAATTTTACGCCAAATTCTACACACAATCGACTCCTCACTCGATATTTCATCAAACGAATCATTTTTTACACTGTTCATAACATACAAATTGTACCCCCAATTTCATTTTTGGTTGATGTTAACATTTCGTGTGTCACCTACCTTAAACATGTCAATCTCCTTGGGTATAAAAAGTGTAAAAAATGAAAAAACCAATAGTTTTAAAAAACTTGACTGATTTGATGTACCTAGTACACCCTTGGTTTTATCAGAAAAATCCATGATTGGGCGGGTTTGATCAGAGATCCGTTTGATCAAAGTATCGAGTGAGGAGTCAATTATATGTAGAATTTAAATATGATTAATTAAAAAGGTCTGTTTACCTATTTTTGAGACTCCCTGTAGAAATTTTAATTACCCCCAAAAATAGATTAATTTGTGTAAGAACTACATATAAAATTTCAAGTCTCTATCTTTAGCCGTTATAAACCAAAAAATCTGTCCCGGAACCTTTCGAACACTCTGTATAAAAAAAATAATCAATCTTTCGTTGGTAATGTGAATAGTCGATTGTATACAAGGTATCAGGTTTTTATTTACATGATGTGTTCATCATCAATTCAGGGAGTCGATTTTTTTTCTCTCTATATAGGCATATATATTCCTGCAAATGCGAGGCCGCGGTCCAGGGAGTTTTACCGCCTTTATAGCAAACAAGAAGGAAGCCAACCTTTCTTTGAACTAGATTAAAATCTGTAGGGTCGACTGAAATATGATTCCTCGATATACGGGTAAAAGCGTCTTCCCGACCAAGTGCAGTCCTGGGCAGCTGCCTATAGCTAAGGCGGGCCCTGCACAAATGTCTACCAATGGACTAATGTAACAAAAAGTGAAAATCAAGTTTACTACAGCCTATTTGATGTATCCGAGAATTTGAATATTTATCTATTTTTGAAAAATTCACATTTCTATTTTTAATAATGAAAACAAAAATGTCCTACCGATGACTCTAAATAGGTTAGTGGCGTAGTTCTAAGAAGCTCTGAATAGTAGAGAGTGGGTTTAAACCCAGCCTTCACATAGAATTCCATCCTCATGAATTTGAGATATACTTGTCTTGTTCGGTCTTTAATTTTTCACTTTATTTCAAATTTGACATGTGACATATACAGTGTGTTTCAGAAGGTTATGTAAAAAAAGAAACCACGTATAGTAGAACTCAAATAAAGGCCACTTTGCTTAATAAACCCCTATACGAAAATGGACCCCAAGGTAGCTGGGCCAGGGGCGGATTTAGGCTATACCTTAGGGGGGCGGTGCACCACTTAGGGAAGGGATACTTCCGAAGGGTATGGAATAACCCCCAGACACAGAGTGCCACCGCCCTGTGGAAAATTTTGAATAATTAGAATCGTCCTACGCTCAATTTTTGTGATATTAAAAGGTCAACGGTTGGTTTTAGACAATAGCTATTCCGGTCTTTTTTGTAGCAAAACAAATTTTAGAAGACATATTATACCTTAAAACACCAAAAAAAATACGCATCAAAAAGTTTTAGACATTTTCATGTCATGACCCCCCCCCATACTCCGCCCCTGATCGGGGGAAAAGTGCCAAATACTCACCAAAGAAGCATGATAACAATGGGAGGCGTCATGCAAAAAATAAAGTCAATTGCAAAATAATTCGATTTTTAATAATTATTTTTCGATTAAGTGCCAACTTTGGGTGGCCCTAGCTACCTTGGGGTCCATTTCCGTATAGGGGATTATTAAGCAAAGTGGCCTTTATTTGAGTTCTACTATACGCAGTTTCTTTTTATGCATAACCTTTTGAAACACCCTGTAGATTTTGATGATAAGTTTTATAGCTTTGAAAACGAAAACGAATATACAGGAGGGATGTCAACGTGTAAAACCTTACATCAAAAGGAAATTAAAATATTTAAAATTCTAAAACCTAGACACCAAAGACATTCATTTAGTATAATTATAGGATATTTACCACTATTAGCGGACATGGGAAGGTGTCCATTATCGGGGTCATAATGTCCCCCTTGATATAATGAAACTTTAGTGGGAATATATTTTTGATATCTCTAGCAGGGACGTACACAGGAGGGGGGGGGGCAAACCAAGTAGGTATCTATGTCTCCAAATAGAAATACATTATAGACAACTATCTATTTCGTAAGTAATCAAGTATTAAGTAACCACACCCACCTACCCACCAATTGCTATAGTAATAATAATGATCATGCAAAACAATCACTCTAAAACAATAGGATGATGAGTCCTCCTATGGGACGCTTAAGGGTTTTTCAACTTTTGAAAAATCGTATATCTGTTCATGTTAGTGCTAGAACAAAGATTTAACATCGAATGAGTTGCAAATGTTGTCTGTTTATTGTGGTATTTTTGTTTTTATTCCATCTGCAAAAACTTCCATGGGACATGTCCCATAGGTGGAGACATGATATTTCACATGTTACTTCACCTATGGACCTATGGGACATGTCTCATAGAAGGAGACATGATATTTCACATGTTACTTCACCTATGGACCCATGAGACATGTCCCATAGGAGGAGACATGATATTTCACATGTTACTTCACCTATGGTACAATTCCCATAGGTGGAGACATGATATTTCACATGTTACTTCACCTATGGGACATGTCCCATAGGTGAATATTCAAAAATTACGGACCCCCTATGGAACACCTGTTAATATAGGCTATTACAATAGTTATGAGTAATTTTTCATTTTCTGAAAACCTGTTATATAAATAACATAAACAATAGATTAAAGTAATAAAAATAGTGGCAGAAAAAAATAATAATGTCAAAATGAATCCTTAAGGTTTTTATTAAGCAATGCATACTTTTTTTGGCATAGCCGGCCAGCCCCCCCCTTGTGTACGCCCCTGTCTCTAGCAGGATCTTGATTGTACTACATAAAATGTCTCACCGTGTAAAGTGAAGATTTTTTTTTTCTTCGAACAATTTGTTTTCTTCACAACCTTAACCTTATACACAATAAACTGCTGACCACATAAGAAAAGGTCATGTTTTGTTCATATCAAAATCCAAAGTCAGAGTTTTACCAACAGCAAATGTAGAAAATAGTTTGAGAGATTTCTGTAAGGGCTTTTAGAGTGAAAAGTTTCCTTAATGGACTATGTGGGGAAATTCAGTGAACTACATTTTCATATCCCATTAATTTTCTTTTGAATTTTGATATATTCTCTGGGTCAACGAATATTTTCACACGCGAAAAAAGATTTAAAATTAGATGATACGTTTCATAGCTGTAGGTTATTGTGACCGAGTTTGAAAACGAATATAGTGGAGGGATGTCAACGTGTAATAACGTACATCAAAAGGAAATTTAGCTTCTATGAAGGAAGGTTCAAGTTAAAATAGAAAAGGCAAGAGAGAAAATAGATTAATCATACGAAGAATAGACCTCGTACAAAAAACAAACAGAAAATTTAAAATGTCCTCGGGTAGGGGCGCCCACTTTTGTTCCTATAATGGTGAATATGTTTTGTAACTAAAAAGCGGATGGGGGCGCCCACTTTTGTTCCTTAAATTGTGAATATGTTTTGTAACTGAAAAGCGGGTAGGAGCGCCCACTTTTGTTCCTCTAAAAGCGACTATGTTTCGTAACTAAAAAGCGGGTAGGGGCGCCCACTTTTGTTCCTTTAATGGTGAATATGTTTTGTAACTAAAAAGTGGGTAGGGGCGCCCACGTTTGTTCCTTTAATGGTGAATATGTTTTGTAACTAAAAAGCGGGTAGGTGCGCCCACGTTTGTTCCTATAATGGTGAATATGTTTTGTAACTAAAAAGCGGGTGGGGGCGCCCACTTTTGTTCCTTTAATGGTGAATATGTTTTGTAACTAAAAAGCAGGTCGGAGCTCCCACATTTGTTCCTTTAATGGTGACACTTTCTCAAACAAATTTGTCGAAAATTGATTCTAGGTTTTTTTCTTCTCCAGTACCAGCATTGACATTCTTCTTAAATCGAACCTCAAAAATTAATGCTGTGGTATCGATTATTCCTAACATTCCTGTACGAGCATCGTGTAAATGATAAAAAAATTACGGGAGATATTTGGATCCGAATGGTCCAATTGTCAAAATGACTCTGCCGTATAGGTCCGGCTGGATTTGAGCGAAGTCAATGTTTATGTTAGTTTTAAGATCATCGGTCGAATTCAGTTTATTGTCATACACCTTCATGCCTTCAGGAAACGCCATAATTTAAAGTCATAGTTTGAGCAAATCGCGGTGGCCAATTCACGACACCTCCGCGAGAGAGAATCATACCATCAAATTGTTATGCAGAATATCTATCGAGGTGAAAATAAATTTCTTAAGCTCTGGTTAGCTTGGGAAGTACCTCTGTAAATTATTACTTATAAAAAATATATGTACCTCTGTAAATTATTACTTATAAAAAAATTGGCGTCTGTAATAGAAATTATTTAAAAGCAAATAATATTAGAGACAACGCCGAAACTTTCCGAATCAACATGGCCACCTATATGGGTACTTCACCACAAAGAAAGGAATTTCGTTCTATATTCTATATAAAGAGCATCCCCTTTGAATTTCTTTGGATTTCCGCGTAAGAACAAAGGAGGTTATATTGAAATCAATAGAGATAAGTGGTGTACTTAATAATACCGAGCACAATGGAGTATGTCATGCGAAAACAATGAAAATGCACCATTTTGATTGACCATCAGTGCGAGTGCACTAATTTATTTATAATTGTATGCAGTTTGAGCTTCCTAATTTTGTGTGGTAGCTCACACTTAAAAACAAAAGAGAGCTCTTTACATCACACTACCCTGTCTTACTGCATTTTGACCTACATTAGACAAAGTTTCAACTCGTAGGAATATTTCCTAATTGAATTTCTTGAGAGTTTGTCGAGAGGTACATCTACTTACCTTTTCTTATAAACCTAAATGAAACTAAGTACGTTGCACATTACAGTTACTGAAATATTAAATTACCCTTATCTAATGGTGGAGAGTTCATCAATTTATATTCTTAAAAATAAACCCTTGTCTCTCGAGGAACCAATCTTCAGGTAAGAAGCTACCTGGGTTTATCAAGATACTTTACAGCCACAGTTATTAACTATTTATATCCTTAAATTAACTATTGTCTCTTCAGAAATCAAGCCTCAGTTAAGAAGAAGCTACATGGGTTTCATCTAGATTATTTCTTTGGACTGTACGGTTACCTTTATCCGGAGATTTTTGGCAAGTTAATCACATAATTGTAATGAATGTCAATACCAAATTTAATAAAAATCGGGCAATCGTCGAGACTTGTGGTAAAAAATCATTGTTTTAAAAGGAGACCTCACTTCTTTCGACATTTTTTAAACTAAAAAAATCGTTTGACGATGGGAACCCGAAATTCAAAATAAAGATCAAATATGTTATTTCCTATTGCTTTTGGGCCATATTTACACTATTTTGGGTCATTCGGGTGCAGAGCTCTGATAGCCTAACATCTGGTCCGATTTTGCTAAAATTTGGTACTCGTCATCTATAAAGCACGACCCATATTTTTCTTTTCTTGATATCGCTCCCAGGGGTCCAAACAACCTTATTGGACCGAATCTCTAAAATCCAAACCACATAACCAATTTTGATGAATTTATAATCAGTAGGTATTTATGGAATCATTTTATCTAAAATAAATGGTCTCACGCTGGCGTATCTCTGTCAGCGGTGCCGCTAAGGGCCCAAAAAACCTTAAAATGGAAATCCCTTTTAAAAGAAAACAGTTTACTAATTTCATATGAAATTAAAAAAAATAATAATACCTAATAATAATGTCCACAGCCGAAAGGGATCATTGAAATTATTGAAAATTAGTTAATCACTGTTTTCAACTTTTTATTCATTGTCCCCTTCTCGGTTCAGGACCAAGAACGTCGCAATTGGACCAAATCTCTAAAGTCAATACCAATTTTAATGAACTTTAAACTATGGCATCTTTTTATGAAAAAAAAAAAAATGGACCCATGTGAGTGCGTTTGTAAGAGTCCTCTAATTTGGATATTTTTGGTATTTTATAGAAATTTGGGTTTTGGGGCCCTGGCAGGTGCCCACAAATATAAAAATTTAAAAGTCGTCTCATTTTGATAAAGTTTGGTACACTCAGTCACCCAAATATTATAATTGACAATATTTGATATTTTGTAGTAATTTTGTTTTGGGGCCCCGTAAGGGGCCCAAAAATTAAAAATCATAATACCTATTCATCTGATTTTGATAAAAATTTGGTGGGCACAGTCACCAAAGTATTTTATTTGACCATTTTTGGTATTTTGTAGGAATTTTGGTTTCGGGACCGGCAGCAGCCCACAAATAAAAAAAGAAAATTCGTCTGATTTTGATAAATTTGGTATGAACAGTGATCCAAGTATAATATTTGACAATTTTTGGTATTTTGTAGAAATTTTGGTCCCTGAAATTTTAAATTTGTCACCCCTGAAATCTGCCACTGTAGGCTCCAGCCTACTCAGCCACTGCCTATAATTCTAAGAATAAAAAAAAAACTCTGCTAATGTACACATGGGTTTATTTTTCAAAATAATACTAGCACTAAAGAGCAACGTCAACATCCGAAGACAGACCAATTTTTTTAAATTAATTCTGTCACTAAAGAACAACTTCCGCAGCCGAAGGCTCTCAAATCTTTTTTTCTCAAATCAGCAACGACCATAGTCGAAAGCTACCAAATCTTATTACACTATAATACTATTATTAAAGAGCAACGTCAACATCCGAAGGCTTCTAAATTTTTTTAAAATAATACTATCACTAAAGAACAACAACGTCCAGAGCTGAAGGCTGCCAAATCTTTTTAAAATAAAGGTCAACGTCAGCAGAAAAAATTGTAATAATAATATCACTACGAGTAAAAGACAAACTTTAAAAGGAAGAGAACATCTAGTACGGTTTTCCGTACCAATTATTTTAATATGTAGCAATTTTACATCCATGTTATATTATTTATCTACTCCTATTAACTCGAGCTGTCAACAACATGTTGGAACCTGACAAGTTAGAATTAATATGTTTAACTTTGTGTGGCTTGTAATTAGGGTAAAGCTCCTTTCCTATGACCCCACTCGAGGGTATCCCCGGGCAAACAATATACGGGGTGTATTAGTTTAGTGGTAACAACCGAATAGAAATTGTAGAAGAAAAGTAATAAAACACTATTTTCAGGAACTCATTTTTGATTTGAGCTTTTGTTACGACGTTATCCACCATATCCTTTTTTAAAAAATAATTGTACCATAAATTAAATTATCAACAAGTTTTATTGTATATTTACTATATTTTCGCCACCACTGAACTAACAAATTTAAAATTGTTTGCTTGAAAATTATCCCATAAATCTTCATTTGTTTTAGTATTACATTCAGCAGAACATAAACATTGACGATGCAAAATAGGAGATTTTTTTTTTTTTTATTTTTATGTACCTATGTAGGTTTTATTTACGATATAGTGAATTTTATAAATCTAAAATTCATGATTATTTAAAAAATAATTCATCCAAATCATCGAAACTTAGTCAAATCGGGATTTTTTATTTTACAGAATTAATTTAAAATTCACAAAATATATAACACATCAACCTAAGTTGTATTCTTCAGTTTCTTGTATGAAATTGATAAATGGGGGTAAATAGGTATGAACATTTAAGTTTTACGTTAAAAAAATATTATTTTTATGATAAAATAATAAATAAAAGCACTCCTATTGTATCNAAGGCGTAATTTCTTCCAATCCATATATGACTTGCTAACTTTCCATGAGGAAAAGTAAATCATACTTGAGATTGTAAGAAGTTCCTTGAGGGTGACATCCTTACGGGCCGAGTCCACCTAAGCTGATGGCGTAAAATAACGCAGAAAGCAACTCTGTAATATCATTATGTTTATAACTCTTTATATTACTGACGTAATTATATTGCAGTGATTGTCATGGTTCTGGGGGTCCATGTCAATTATTAGCCTCCAAGAACGGATGTATGATGACAATTGAAAACACAAACAGTGTACTACAACTTATCTAGAGCTGCTGTCTCATACATCTGGCTACCATCGGATACGATGATGCCACTATTGAATGAAATGAATTAATAATTTGGTGTTGTATCCCGGTTTGACATTTGGGTCCACTTAACACAAAAATTTCATTGTTTCCCATATTTAGGAAGTAATCTTTACAAAACATATTGAGATCTCACAAAAAATATTATCATTGAAAAAAGGCCAAGCTCCAACCACTCTTCAAAAAATTCCGCCCATGAATGCAGTGAGTGATATCTATATTATTGAGGCCAAGTTTATTCTTGCTGTTTTTTCTGTTTCAATTCCCTTAAAGCAATACCGACTTTACGCTTTGTCAGTTTGTAAAAAGTTAGATATTATTTTGCGATTCTCCTCAGAAAAAACTGACCAAGTGTAAAGTCGGTGTTGCTTTAAGACAATTGAGACAGAAAAAGGGCAATAATAAATTTAAGTGTGGGATGAACAGCAGCAAGAAATAACTTGGCCTCAATAATAGATATCACTACGTTCCTGGGCGGAATTTTTTGAAGAGTGGTTGGAATTTGGCCTTTTTTCAATGATAATTTTTTTTAGAGATTTCATTTAAAAAAAAACTTCCTTGAAGATGATATTTTTAGTGTTTCCTAAGTTATCCAAGGTATATATGAGGTCAACTTTCTTAATTTCATGAAACTTTGGTCAAAATTCAAAATAATTTGGTATCTTCAACATGATTCGAGATATTTAACTGTTCTGCTTAAAATTACTTTTCCTTTATATTCATTTAATGACCATGGCTCATTGCACCTTACACTCGTTTTGCACCAGGGAGGTAGATACTGGTCATACGTATCAAATTTCAATAAAATCGATCAAAACTAATTGGAGTAATTGCATCTCACGGCGAACGGCAAAGAAATACATTTCCGTTTATATTTGGAATCTACATTGTAAGGGGTGTATTTTTTTCGTGGTTTATTACAAATGCTAAACTGTAATTCAGTCCCCATGAATCGTACTTCATCTTTCAAAGTCGTGCTTATTAACTTATTATAACTTCTGAGAACGTTGAATAATGCAAGAGACAGTAATTAGGTGAACATAAATATAATAATTAGTAGAATTATACACTTACCAACAGAATTGACGTTTCAGATGCATATAATTTATTTACCTTCAAATTTAGACATATATAAGTACCACCTATAAAAGAGTGGTTTCATAAAAAAAAAAAAAAAAAAAAAAAAAGTTGAAAAGTCGTTGGAATATGAAAACTTTGGATATTACATATTGTTAATGGCCAAAGTTTGAAAGAATAAATTTGTATTTTTCTCGCGGCAAAAGGTTTATGAGAAGTTCATGTTCATCGCGCAATCAATACATTATAATGGTTTATGAATGTCTTGAGGGCAATTCAGTGGCACACACAAGTGTGGGTTCTCTCTTCCGACCCCTCAGATGAAAAAAATCTATTAAAGTTTGCATACTCATACAGTGCTCTATCCTGCCGAAGGCACTACAATGTTTTAAGGGTTCAAAAACCCCAAAGAAAATTTAGATTTTGATTATACACTTGACTTTGCCATGAAAAACATGCTTCCTCACCATTTTACCTATGATAGAACAATTTATGTAAAATTAATATTACTGAGTCTTTTTGATTATTTTGAGTTCTATCAAGAGTACCTAGAGGTAAAAATAGAGGATGATGTATTGTTGGTATGCATTTAATGAAAATGTTATTGTTTCTTAACCTTTTCAACTCCAAAATTAGATGAAAACTGGAGCTCGGGGAAGTACATGTATATATTGAAATGTTTTGCATGATGCCTGTTCATACCATACCCGTATCAAGCCTGAACACATTTTATCCAAATGCCGCATCAAGACTTTTCTTGACGAGGAATTCAATGGAAAGTGGAGCTCGCGGGATTATATTGAAATAGTTTTCATGCTGCCTGTTCATACCTTTGTCAAGCCTGAACACATTTTATTCAAATGGCGAGTCAATACTGCTCAAGCTGGATGTGTTTCTATTCATATTCTTATCAACCCTAAACATATTTTATTCAAAGTAGCGTCAAGTTTTCTCACTCTGGGTGTGTTTCTTTTGAATTGACGTTCAGGAATTCAATGGAAAGTGGAGATTATTGTTATATTTATTATTATTCTTGCCTTATGGCATTGCTTTTGAGAAGTATACTCGTATTTGTCTAAAAGTACAACATTATTGTGCATAGCACTCTGTTTTTGAGTTTATACTTATGCGGGTATTTGAGAAAAGAGCAAAAGAGCTAGTAGGAAATTATTCTAGTTTCATTTTCTTGCCTATCTAACTAAAATCTAAATTAAAAAGTACTAGAAGTAATTTATTTGTATTGTCTCCCTCACTATTGTTCAATGCTCGTATTGCTCGTAACTACCTACCCACCTAATGGTCCGATAATTGTGTTAATACTCAGGAGACACAAAAATATCATAACCCCCCTAAATTTTTTTGGTGGGGTACCCCCAAAAAATGTGTTATATGTGTTATTTTTTGCCAGAAAAATAATAAACCCAGGTGTCACATTGGCAGAGTTTTTTTTATCTGGGTGAAGACATCTTCGAAACTTTTCGAAATTTTATATGCCATACTTATTAACTTATTAGAAAAGTTTTCATTTTGACCCCATAAAGCACCGTTTAAAATAGCGGACTTTGTATATGTATACAATCTCTTCAACATAGTTTCCTGCGGAGCCTATACACTTTTCAAAGTTCTCGGATATAATTCTCCCGGGATGTGATTTGCTATTTTGTCTAGAAGAGGAGATTCCTTTTTAGAGGTAACAAAACATTACATAACTTCTTCAGACAGAAATATACAAAGTTGTATTTTGCCAGGGCACTAGGGAACTTGTAAAAAGCAAAGTTGTTGTTTGTGAACATGGTGATCCAGATGCTTTGAACTTTACCCTTGTCTGAAAGTTGTAGAACTTCATGGTTTGCACATGATGAACTTTTTATCAAATGATGATTGTCAAAAGGAAACAACTTTTGCACAAAAAAGGAAGAAAATTTGCAGAATTTTTCAAGTTTTCCATTGATTTCCGCTACCCCAACACAGTATTGTATTCCATTCTAATTCCATTGATCTCCGCTAACCCAACACAGTATTGTATTCCTTTCTAAGCTTTATATATTATATTTCACACTTTATGAAAATTTAAACAACTTACTTAGGTGCGCGGCAGTGCGTCAGGCCAGGTTCCTATCGTGTATAAGGGTATATGATTTTGTTCTATTTTATGATATTGTTTTGTAATTTGATACAGAGGTTACTTACTGACAGAAACTGACTGCGACAATGTTTTAAAATCCAGGGTTAAACCGATGTTTAGTTTAAATACAGGGGTTTTAAAATAAGATTTTATGTTCATGACTGACTGAATGAATCATTAAAATTATAAATCTCTTCCGATTTAGTTAAGAAACTTGAAAATTGGCAGAATGATTAGTCAATGTAAATAATTAAACGGAAAAATCGAAAAATTTCACCTTTCCCCCAATTTAAACAAATTTTGAGATAGAGGGGTTTCAAAGTTGTATTTTATTTTACTAACTAACTGACTGACTGAATTATCAAAATTATAGAGCTCTTTCGATGTATTTCGAAACTTTCTGCCAATTTTCGGCAGAATAATTGGTCAATGTAAAATATAAATAATTAAATAGAAAAATAGAAAAAATACACTTTTCACAATTGAACACACTGGGAGGAAGACCGAAGACATAGCCGTTTTTATATTAATATACAATTATACATAATTATTTAGATTTTAATTTATTTAATTGAATAAGGAAGTTAGTAGTCATAATGAAATAATGTTTCAAAAATAATTTGCGTATCAACTACTAATTATTGTTTATAGAGTTACGGAGCGCTTTCGAATGTCGTATTAGACGAAAGCGCTTCGTAACTCTATAAACAATAATTAGTAGTTGATACACAAATTATTTTTGAAATATTATTTAGATTTTGTTTGAAGGAATTATTTAAACATATTAACTATTAAATAAATATAAACAAAACACTTACCAAAAAACACTATTTAATTTAATTTACGAAGAAAAAATGTGGAACGCTTCACGATTTTGCCTGTCATCCTTGTGCAGGGGCCATTGCGCAAGGATGACACGAAAAATCGTGAAGCGTTCCCCATTTTTTCTTCGTAAATTAAATTAAATAGTGTTTTTGGTAAGTGTTTTGTTTAAATTTAACTTAGTTAATATTTTTTAGCACTTATAATTAACATGTTATTCAAAGGTTTAAAATTTATTAAACCTTGTTTTAATTGGAGTGTCCTGAAGTAATGCAAAAGCGGTTCCGGGGCATAACATTTTTTTTGAAAAAAAANAAAAATGGGGAACGCTTCACGATTTTTCGTGTGCATGATTTGGAAGGACAATCCTGTAATCCTCAGATGTTTTCCTGCGCAAGGGGGGGGCATTTAAGGCAATGAAAAAGCTGACGAAATGGCCAAATCGCTGCCTTCCATTGGTCTCGAATCATTTTGTGGCATATGATAAAGTGAAAGGCAAATGGAATTCAACAACTGGAAAGACCAAATAAAAATTAAAATTGTGGACTTAAGACTCCTGGTCGATTGAAGTTCATCACTCACCCATAAATAGGAACTAAGAAAACTCTCAAGTCATTACATTCTCTTAACCTACTTGCCGTCTGTGTAAGATCGAAGACAGCAGAACATATTATCTGTCAATGTGGAGCAGCATCTCATAAAAACATGAAACACTTCTCAAGGATTGTTTACCTTTTCAATGAACATTGTGAATTACAGTTTCCTATCTGTCTTATCACGAGTAAAAGGATTCAATAATTTAATGGAAGAGTTTGACAACAAATTGAACAATTACTTTGTCTAATATGTACAAAGTGAGCAAACATTGGAAACATCTCTCTCAAATTCCATGAGAATACAAAGTTTTCTGTAATTATGGTTTTCCTATCTTAACCCTTTCCTAGATAAACTACGTAGCTCGCAGTTTTTTCCTCGTAAAGGGAAATCTCTCCGTACAATTGCTCATTGTTGGCTATTTCGGGGTAGCCACTGAGGGGAGCAAACAGGCTTCATTGGGTGACATTTCTAAGCCCGTATAAATACAGAGGGTTTGGTGATAGGAAGGGCATCCAGCCTTTAAAAATCTTTGTTTTAAACGATTGATGAGAGATCATCAACAAAAGGCTACTTTCTACCTAGTTTCAATTGATACTGTGAGAAGGTGGCTAGATTTGCCGTGCCGGGAAAGGGTTACAGCTAGAGAGTTTAGACACCGAACAAAAGGTTGTGGCATGTTAGAATTGAGGAAAGCAAAGCTGACTCCAAATAGAATTGGGGAAGGGTGACGAAGGTACGTGGGCAGTTGACGTTAAAGAAGTTGGCTGTTTCGGGGTGTACCTCAAAGGAGACTGAGTAACTGTTAATTGCATTATACCCCAACGTCTGTAATGCCCTTATACATTGAGATATATCGTTTTTTATGTTCTAGGTGTATGGCTTTGTTCCCAAGTATGTCGGATTTCCCGGTACAGGAACCTCCTGGGTCCAGATACAGATACAGGCTGAGAGATTTGTTTATGGGCGAGTTCGCTTTCAACGATGATGGACAAAGGTAAGTGAACAGTTATATTATTACGATACTGGCCGTGAGTGCCCGATGTGATACTCTTACATTTGTGTTGCTATCACCGAAGGTATTACATTTTATACGCAATCTTATTATACGATACTGGCTGTGAGTGCCCGATGTGAGACTCTTACATTTTTATTGCTATCACCGAAGGGCATTACATTTTAAACGCAATCTTATTATACGATACTGGCTGCGAGTGCCCGATGTGAGACTCTTACATTTGTATTGCTATCACCGAAGGGCATTACATTTTAAACGCAATCTTATTATACGATACTGGCTGTGAGTGCTCGATGTGAGACTCTTACATTTGTATTGCTATCACCGAAGGCATTACATTTTAAACGCAATCTTATTATACGATACTGGCTGTGAGTGCTCGATGTGAGACTCTTACATTTGTATTGCTATCACCGAAGGCATTACATTTTAAACGCAATCTTATTATGCGATACTGGCTGTGAGTGCCCGATGTGAGACTCTTACATTGATGACTAATAAAACAAACTATGAGCTCGGAACGGGTCGAGTGTTCTCGGGTTAATGCAATACATTTTTGTAAAACTCAGTCTGCGAACTAAAATAGTAGTCCTATTTAATTGTGGCTCAAATTTACCCTTTGTTGAATAAAGCAGAGGCTTGTTTTATTATAAAGTTAACAAAATGTGGCTTGGCACATTAGCAGTGAGGGAGGAAATCACAACTTTCCTTCTCCGTAATATTTATAATGAGCATGATAATTGTGGCTTGGCACGTTAGCAGTGAAGGAGGAAATCACAACTTTCCTCCTGCGTAATATTTATAATGAGCATGATAATTGTGGCTTGGCATGTATCATATTATAGATGCATGTGTATCACTAATTGTTTAGCCAAAGCGGTAAGAGACACCAAAAATTGATGCCATTGAACTCCCCTCCAAAGTCATAGGAATCCCAATTATCATAACTAAGAGTAACGACCGATTTTTTATGGTTGTGAGGAAAATCAAAAAATACTATTTTTACGCGAACGGCCTCCAAACTGGCACCAAACGAATCATGAGAAAATTGCAAGATGCAGTCTTCTCAGAAATCTAGGTACGAGTGCAATAGTACTCCGGATAATGATTTGCACTTGCAGCCATAGTACGATTAGAATTCTCATCTGCTCTGATGAAGAGATAAAAGCTTTGCAAACTTTACTCATAAAACTATCTACAGATAGCTTTTCTCTAATACAGAACAAAACAGATACACATCATGTACTTAGAAGTAGTACTTCCCTAAGATACCTTTTACAAAGTAGGTTATATAAATTTTTAAAAGTGGGAAATGGTCATGGAATTATTCAGAACTTGCTAGTACAGGGTGTCTACCTAGTTCAACTGTTTCGTAAACAATTGAGAATTCTCATATAAATATTAGATCATACAAAAACAAACATTTTTGTTTAATTACAAATAAAGCTCTATATCTAAAACAAACATTTTTTGTGAATTATCTGAAATACTGGGGTCAAAATTCAAAGGAAAATATATTTGTTTATATAAACCATTTCTTGGAGTAATTTCAACTAAATGAATAAATATTATTCGAGCTGCAAAAACAATCGATTTTTTGGAAACATAAAAAAAATATGAGAACAGTGAATTTATTCAAGAAAAAAAGCTCAATAGAAAATATGTTTGTTTACATAAACTGATTTCATGTGTAACACATGAAACTAAATGATCAAATAGTATACGGGCCGCAAAAACAATGATCTAAGGGAAATATTTATGCAATTTTTAAATCCAATTTCTTTTCATCGTTATTTTGGAAAAAATTCAGAAAAACATGAGAATTGTTTATCAATATCCGTGACTGTTAATTCCTTTCGGCAAATTTTTGACTTCTTCATTTCTTGCACCTCTCAGTTATATACTGTCTCTGAGTTCGCCCCAGTCCTAGGAAACATTCATTTTTTATCCTGAGGTGTGTGTTTTTTCTTCTGGAAGTAGCTGAAATCGGGAATGTACGCTGTAGCGTATAATAGGCGTATATACTCTTGGTAGCGACCCTTTTTCTTTAGACTTGACAAGGCGGAGAACTACCGCTCTTCTTAATAAATTGACGTGTTTTTGAAGCATGTTTGCATTCACAATTTACAAACATTCAATATTATTGCAAACTCTTGTATGCCATTCTTTGTATAACATATCGTACAAAAAATTGGAAAGTACACGGGGGGTTCTCGAAACCCCATGCAGTGTTCTAGGGAAATCTTTTGTTTGAACAAGCAAGTTTCCACACAATTTTAGAATTCTATTGGAACATATTTCCAGTTTACGTTTCATTTTATTTCAACAGAAGAACTGTACTCAAACATCTACGTATTAACAACTATTCATTTCGCATCCGGGTCAAATTTCAAACTTTTATTCTCAGCCTAGACTGACCTTAAAATTCATGGCAAAGATGCGATTGTGACCTCACTTTGTATTTATTTTTTAGGAAATTTAATTTAAATAATAATAAGAAGATAAATATAAAGAAATAGTAGATAAGATAAAGACAATAAAATAATACTAACTATATCTGTACTTATAAAATGCAAAGTCCAGTTGGTACAGTGACTGCTGTACTGACTGACTGACTCAGAAACAACGTAACTCAATGACGCGACGGATACACTTGCAGACATTTCCATATTAGCAACTTTTCATTTCATCCGGGTTAAGCTTTTATTCTCGGCCTAATCTGACCTTGGAATTCATGCTTAATAGGCGAGCGTTACTCTGTGTTATTATTATTATTATTTTTTTTTGTAAATTTAGTGTAAATAAGAAGAAGATTCAAGATAGATCCCCAATTCATTTGAATTGGGGAGCGGAGAGATACCGCGCTTCTCATTTACAGATTCAATTTATACTTATAAAACGTAACTCTACGTTGGCTATCTATACAGACATGAAATTTGGCACACAAATTCTTTTCAAGATGAAGGCCCGTAATAAGTAAAGAAAAATAGAAAGTTCAACTGGAAGCAAATTATCCCAAAACACGTTTTTTAGCGGTACAATTACAAAGCCCAAATCGTAAGAGATATTAAAAATGAACGAAAATTAAAAATGAACCCAAAACCTTCAAGAAAAATATAAAATCTATTCTATCTTGATTCGCATTGATTGACTATTTAGCATTGGTACCAAAGTATTTTAAAAGATTGTGCACATGGCAGCAGCGAGTTCCCGACATGTCTCTATATCGCCAACCGATCAGAGGCGGATACAGGTGGGCGATGGGGGGGATCGCCCCCCCAAGGCTGGAAAATGTAAATGTTTATTCAATCTGAATCGATTTGAACAGATAGGTTTGGTAAATTCGAACTTTGAGGAACTAAATTTGGGTCACTCACTAGTTGTCGTATTGTAGGTACGCCTATTTAATTTAAATATATTTTCCGATTTGATCTCCTCCTTAAATATTTTACCTGTATCCGCCCCTACGAGCGATGCGAGCGGAGCCATTTATTTTAATAAATATAAGATCTAAAAGTACTTAGCAAACTTGGAAAATATTGGGACGTTCTTTTGAAGGCAGTGGATCTTATATTCTCAATTATGTTAGAAAAATCACCGCTTCAGTAAAACCTTTTAAAGAAAATTTAATAAATATTTTGTTTTATGTATGAGAAGAAAAAAGTGGAAACAGGTGGTAACAACTGTGGCAAGGATACAAAATTTAACGAAAAAGAAATCTAAAAACTATTTTCGAAATAAATATCTACACGTTTCATATCTTCAAATGAATTTCAGGAATGCATAATAATGAAGAATGTCCTTCTAGATAGCAAATTGAATAATAATAAATACAGAATTTAATGGAGAAAAGTCAAATCAGCTCGTATATATAATATTGTTGTCATACAATGAAGTTCGACAATATCTCTTGAGGATCCAATTTGAGTAAATGTTTCTTTTGAGGATCCAATTTGAGTAAAAGTTTGCTTCAGATTGTTTAGTGAAAATTATGTTTGTGACTCTCGTAAATTACATAGTTTAGTCGAAATGAGTACTTACTACTTTTAAGACACATTTTGAATAAACTTTGTAGGAATTTAATCAAATTAAAAATTTTGTAGACATAATTTTCTTCTGTGTATGTAACTATCGTGAATTTCAGATTTTGTATTTATTTTCGTACACAGTTTCTCATTCCGATGAAATAATAATAAAACTAGTGGATCAATATGATATCAGGTGTTCACGTTAGTGTTGTAGTCATTAAAAGAAAAAACTATGTTAATCAAATATAAATTTTTTTTTATAAAATATGAAAAATATTTAAAAATATTAAATATATAAAAAAAATTGGTGACCTTCCCCACTGGGGGGGGAGCACCAATTTTTCAAAATCATAAAGCCCTTAACAACAGCCATCACATATTAAATATCTATAAGAGATAAATCATTTTCAAAAAACTAAATATTGGGGAGGCCTCTTCCCCAAGGGGGGGGGCACAATGTTCAAAATCGGAAAACCCTTAACACCATCCATTACATAAAAAAATTTAAGTTTCTGCAACAAACCGCTAAAAAGATAAAAATCATTTTCAAAAAGCACAATATTGGGCACCTGTGGCCGCGGGGGGCCCAATATTTATAGAAAAAATATCTTAATCCAACACAATATTGGGCCCCCTGGGGCTCCGGGGGTCCCAGGGCCTCCAAAAACTATACAGCCAAGTTTTTCCACTAAGCGTTGATCGATTTGGATGAAATTTGGTATGTACCTAGGTCCCATTAGGTTTTACTGATTTAGGTAGATGAGAAAACTTTTTCAGAACACAATTAGTGAACTTTTACATCAAATTCCAAAGCAGCGACCGTTATACAGGGTGTAACAAATTCAAACTTTAGACCTCTTTATTTACTTCTGGATTCAAACTTGGATCTGACTATACTCATCAGATTGGCCATAGCTCTATTCTATAGTTAAGAGTTCTACAGAATTTGAAAATTCCATCAAGCCGTTCAAAACTTAAGCATTCATATATACCCCCTGTACCTTTTGAACTAACTGTAGAATAGAATGTACAGTATTATGAGGAAGAGATAGAGAAGCATGGGCGTACACAAGGGGGGGGGGGCTGGCCGGCTGTAGCCTCCCCCCAANTGAAACTAGATGGGATCAACGACACGATACTGTTATGGTATAAATATCTTTTTCCCAGCCCCCTCCGAAAAAAAATCCTGTGTACGCCCCTGTAGAGAAGGCATTTTAGAAGGAAGAAATAAGTAAAAGGAAAGTAAATTGAATAATAAACGACTTTCAAGTAAAAGCATAGATATGTAGAATTGAAGGAGAAGAAGAGTTATGGCAAACCAGCCATACGGTTGATAATGATGATGAACAGAACAGTTTTGGTTAGGTACATTTTAAAATAAAATAATTCTATATCTTCACTTGACTGTAAAAATTAAAAAGGTGCTAAAACTGACTAGTTTCGTGCTCTCCTGAGCACATCATCGGGGCTAGTTGGACGAAGACTGAGAGTTTAAGAAGAAGAGAGAGAGAGAATGTTTATTTTTGTGTGTGTTACTGCAATTCCCCTAGCTATCGGAAACACGAGATCATCCAATCGTCAAAGGAATACAGTAAAACATTTTTACTGCAGTCAAGTGAAGATATAGTATTTTATCTGCCTTAATATGGTTTTACTTGACATAGTATCCCAATTCAACCAAAATAAAATAATTCATCGATTTGGTGAGACCCTATCTTCCAATTAGTTTTAGCACGAGATAAAATGCATACGTTGATGATAAATTGATACAAACTATCATCGATCCACTCTTCTCACCTGAGCAGCTACTCCCCCCCTCCCTCCCCCCAACAGTGTTCTACATAATTATGATGATACAAACAAAATGATGGAAACTTCAAATTTCAATCATTCGGTACAAGCTCCTCTTTCCTCCCGTCAGTGAAGGATTTGACTTCGTCAGTAGATATTATAAAAGCTAGAAATCCCTTCTCCTCTACACTTCTTCATGTTATTGTGATTTGACTTTGTTTTTAAAAGCTACGAGACGATATTGTACAAAAAATTATCCATAGATACTTGAATTTGAATGTTTGGATTGGATGCGACATTCATTAGAATGTCATTATCACTAGCCAACAGACTGGAGCGTCGAAAAAAAAAACACTGACGGGGTGAATCATTTTAATTCATAAGGTGGATTTTCTCGAAAACGGCCCATTTTAGAAATAAACTAAGTTAGAAACAAATTAGTTATTGATTTTTAAAGGAAATACCTATTATGACTAGTGGATCAAGATGATCACGTTAATGTTGTGTTCATTTACAGAAGAAAAAAAATCTTAATCCAATTTTAAAAAGTTATTTTTAAAATGTTGGGGGGTCCAAAAAATCCTTTAACACAAGACAAATTTTACGTTTCTACAGCAAACCGCTAAAAAGATAAAAATCATTTTTAAAAAACACAATATTGGGCCCCCAAAAACTATACAGCAAATTTCCTTCAATATTTATTAAAAATCAATATTGCCCCCCCCCGGGGGGCCCAATATTGTGTTTTTTGAAAATGATTTTTATCTCTTTAGTAGAAACGTAAAATTTTGATTTATATATCACTAGCTGTTTGCCCGTGCTTCGCTACGGTTATGAAATTCATCAAAAATTTGGAGATTGCGACATTAAATCTTCTCAAGTTTGTATTTTTGGCGGAACAGACCCTCATGAAAAGCTTGGCTCCTATTTAGAAAATTCAATATTTTATTCAAGGATATGACTTTTTGTACTGCGGAACACCTTTTAATCGAATTTTAACTTTCTCGCTCATCCCGAAGTGGTACTTCTCAATTCCGATTTTTTGGTGGTGAAAACCGTCTATAAATCGGGGAGAAACCGGAAAAAATTTGGGGGCTCCATTCTCGTTTTTTTCGTTACCTCTTTTACTGTACCCAGAAAAAAATTACAAAAAGACCTGCCAAAAAGCTTCATTTTTGGCGGTAATATTTGTATCTTATTATTCTCATTTTTGGCATTTGTATCTTATTGCGCACCTGCATACCTACTAAAAGGGATCTGTGTGCCAAGTTTCAAGTCTCTAGGTTTAGCCATCGTGGAGCTATGTTGATTATCAGTCAGTCAGTATACCAACTGGGCTTTGCGTTTTATAAGTNGGACTTTATTTTTTTTCCTTTCTTATTACGCACCTGCATACTAAAAGGGATCTGTCTGCCAAGTTTCAAGTCTCTAGGTTTAGCCATCGTGGAGCTATGTTGATTATCAGTCAGTCAGTATACCAACTGGGCTTTGCGTTTTATAAGTATAGAAGATTGCGTTCTATATGTATAGATTATGGCTGGTGTTAAGGTTTTTTTTTAAAATTGATTTTTTAAAATTTGATTAAGATATTTTTTTTTTTTTATGAATGACTACCTAGTGTTGTACACCTGATAATCTTGATCCACTAGTTTTATTCTGAGGGTGATATAATGGTTTTCGCTTTTGAGAGAAAGAAATGCAAAGCGAAGCGATGAAAACAATTTGTTTTCGTCGCCCGTATCGATTTTTCATTTTATTTATCGAATTGGATCATTACAACAATGCAAGAATAAAAAAAACATGATCTTCTTGAATTTTTCTAATTTGCTGTGTAATATTGTCTCTGTTCCAGGTAAGATTCAATTACATGAATATAAAGTTTAAATGATGATAAAAGCAACATTTATAGTTCAATAGGAATTCATAATCTTCGAACGACTTCTGTGGTTTTGGAGATACCTTATACAACGCATAGTACGGAAAATGAGGAGACTTGCTTAATTTAACTAATGCGGCGGAAGAATTGTGAAACTCTAGCGCTAGTGTACATAGAGCGACTTGGAGTCAGGGAGGGGAGTGTCATGCATTAAGCATAACAGCTGATTGAGTGTTCACATAAAATTTGCTATTCTTACTTGGTAAGTATAGCAAATTTACCAGGGAACAAACTATTCTTACTTGGTAAGTATTATGCATACTGTAATCTGAACATAGGTCATTAGAATTATGTCGTCTTTTTTTTTTTTTTTTTTTTTTTTTTTTTTTTTTNTTTTTTTTTTTTTTAATAAAGTATAACATACCACTTCAGCAGCTAAGGCCATTGGTGGTCGGGTTTAGAACGAAATGATCCTGGCACAGAACACCGGACACACCAACCTGTCTATACCATCATCTCATCAAAAACGGATGAGATGATGCCACAGACAGCAGCGCATTCGGAGCCCAAGCCCCGCGACCCCCACTCCAAACCCTTTGGATTTTCTCCATTAGGCACGTTAGGTTCTGAGGGGTTTTATAATTCTATATTTAACAGAATAATTCAATTATGGTTTTACAAATTAAAAAAGAATAAGTACTAAGAAAGAGATAAAATATAAAATAAAAAATAAAAGCAGAATCTTAAACGAAAAGCAGAATTTGGTCCATCTAAGTATTTTTATGGAGTCTCCGGGTTCAATTTTAATTTACCAAAATTTAACGGTTTGTGATTGGGTAGATATACCCAATCTTGGAAATGTATCATTTAACACGTACGTTACCGTGCGTGAAATTGAAAACACTTTCGTTGCTGCTAGTTTTTTTTTTTTTTATGCTTGAGAATTCGCAGTTTTGGGGCACCCACCGACCACAAATAAGTCAGTAGACATCCCGAAACCGCGAATCAGTGGATAAGGGATTAAATGTCGACTATGATTTCGGTTAATTTAAGAAATTTGAAAAGCTTGTCAACACTCTGTTAATTATGTTGTCTTTTGATGTGCATAGTCTTAATCTCACCTTTCGTGATGAGACGCACTCTAGTGGCTGTCCACATGTAACTGCTTGAGTTTCCACTTTTGTAATGGACGTTTTCTTTCTATCTCTAACGATTACCGAGATATTTGACTTTTTCCTTTAAAATGACTCACCCTTTAGATTTAATTAATAAGTTAGGAAAGCCAAATTATCTGGTTTTCATTATATGGCAGGACGTTTTACTGTCAAAAACTTATAGCGCTTTTTGCCAACGCGTCACTCGTAATATGAACGATATCCATTGTACAAGTTTATGGTAGTTGGAACTTTATATGAATGAATGTGACATTCTACCTCATGCTATTGTGTATTGTAAATGTTTATAATACCTTCTCTCTAGGTGCAATTCTATGTTTATACAGGGTGGTTTAGAGAAATGTTGATAAATTAAAGGGTTTATAGAAAACATCATTTCACACAGTATTTACTGTGGGAAATGATGTTTTACGTTCACGTGTACATAAACGTATTTACGTTCACGTGTACAGTCCGTGCTTTGGATTTAAAGACATTTTGCATAGGGACTAATACCTCCCCATTCATTCCAATAATTGTAAATGTTTCTAAAACCTTCTCTCTAGGTGCAATTCTATTTTTATACAGGGTGGTTCAGAGAAATGTTGATAAATTGGAGGGTTTATAGAAAACATCATTTCCCGCAGTATATACGTTCACGTGTACAGTCCGTACTTTGGTTTTCAATACATTTTGGATAGGGACTAGTACCTCCCCATTCATTCCAATAATTGTAAATGTTTCTAATACCTTCTCTCTAGGTGCAATTCTATGTTTATACAGGGTGGTTCAGAGAAATGTTGATAAATTGAAGAGTTTATAGAAAACATCATTTCACACAGTAAATACGATCACTTGTACAGTCCGTGCTTTGGCTTTAAAGACATTTTGCATATCCAGAACACGTTGCTTTTATACATTGAGAAATCACGTAGACCTCTTTTTTTTGACGATAGTAAAAAATTGGAATAGGTATTAATCAAAAAACAGTTGGTCATTTCGTTGAGAAAAGTAATGAGTTTTGAGAAAAACACAAAAGGTCCGCTATTTTGAAAAAAACCAAGCAAAACAGTAACTACATTTGGCCATGTCGCTTGCTTAATACGAAAATGTCTTAGGTCAAAAGACGTAATTTTCAGGAAAGCAATGTTGAATGAATAATGAATTAGTTGAGAACAAACTGTGTGGAAGATAAGACAGTAAAAATGACCATTTTGAAATGTGTTTTTCTCAGTGTTCCAAAAACTTTTTTTTCAAATTGTTGATTTTATCTCATCATCTACCTATCCCATAATCAAATATGCAAAAAAAGTCACTCCACATATTTTTCTCGTGGCTGTTAAGAGACCTGAAAAGTGCA
Organism: Pachypsylla venusta; assembly: GCA_012654025.1. Classification (NCBI taxonomy): domain Eukaryota; kingdom Metazoa; phylum Arthropoda; class Insecta; order Hemiptera; family Aphalaridae; genus Pachypsylla; species Pachypsylla venusta. Next base: position 29,860,640 of record CM022880.1, read on the forward strand.
CTTTGTGACGTGAAGTAATATATCACTTGTGCAACGACTTTGTATTTGACTTCGCGGGCGGAGCGCTACCACGCTCCTCAATATATGGTCCAAAACGACATAAGAGTACTCTAGTGGATTCTAAGAATTACAGAATACAGATGCGTCGATCTAGCAAAATAAAGAGAAACCAAAGAGAGTTTTAACCAATACTTATGTTAAATCAGGGCGCTACCCAAGATATTTTTTCGGGGGAGGTCCGAAGGATTGACAGCCAGGCCAGGACTAACACCTGAAAATAATGATCATGGAAGGTGATGATGTTGTTGTTCTTGATGATGATATTGTTGTTGTTGATGATAATGATGATATTGTTGTGGATGATGTTGTTTTTTGTTGTTGGTGGTGATGATGATGAGTTACACCTTACAATATTACATATGTTATGCATAAAAAAAAAAATCGGGGAGGGGGGAGGTCTGGACGGCCTTGCTTTTTGAAATTCCCCTCTAAAGAATGATATATTCTATATTAAGTTCCACAGTGTTTCTAAACCAGCCTGTATATTCCCATTATGTAAATTTGAATATATATCTAAATCAATGTCTGAAGAAACTAATGTAGAAATTTGTTTGGTGGTCTCACAGAAGTTTCGAGCTAAATTCATTATGTTTGCATATGTATATCCTGTTTCTCTCTGGGGGTAAAGCAGTCGTTCATATTCTCACCACACTTGCTCAGGGTCAGAGTGTAATATATTGGTTTCTGCTGCATTTTCTTTTTTAATTTTAGGAGTTGACCTACTTTTGTTATAGTTTAGGGGAATAGTGGAATGACAATCATGTTCGTATTTTTTCCCGATGTCTGTGTAAATACAGGAGGTTTGGTGTTAGTAAGAGCATTCAGCCTTTAAAAAAACTCTGCTTCAAACCAGTAATGAGAGATCATCAGCAAAAAGCGGGTTCCCAGAAGGATTACCGTGCCAGGAAGTTGACCTACTTTTGTTTTAGTTTGGGGGAAGAGTGGAACAGGTGACAATCATGCTCGTATTTTCTTCCGATATAGATAAGAAGAGTAATTTGAAAAGCTTACTAGTTTTTTTGGGGGGTTAAATATTGTGTCAATAAATTGTGTTCATTAGGTGACGGTCTAGGCCCGTGTAAATACAGAATGTTTGATATTAGGAAGGGAATCGAGCCTTTAAAAAAACTCTGCTTCAAACAAGTAATGAGAGATCATTAGCAATAAGCGAGTTTTTAGAAGGATTGCCGTGCCAGGAAAGAGTTACAGCTGTTACATCGAATAAAAGGTTGTGTCACGGTAAGAAAGCGGCGCCGAGCCCGAATAGAACTTGATTGTTGTAATTAAAGGTTTTCATTTTGGTTTATTGCCGAGCAAAGTGAGGTGCATTCTTAACACCACGAATTTGTTTTTGTTTGTTTATTTGTTTTGTGTTTGTATCTCTCGAACACCTTATCTGATTTTGATGAAAACTGGTATGGAATTTAATTTGCATTTGAGTCGCATTGGGCCAAAAGGCAAACAGCCCTTTAACAGACCTCTAATCTCTAATTATATATTTTGTGTACAAAACATAATTTTATTAAATCTAAGGAGTACATACACCAATGGGGTGCGCACGCAGCGAGAATATTTCTGTCAACTGTAGATCTCACTCTCATAAACTAGCCACCTTTTGACCCAAGGCGGATCAATAGGGAACAGAAACACATCAGCTAATTTTATGAATATAATGAATGTATGGAAGATTTTCAGAATTATCGTGGTACAGAAACAAAAGAAAATTCGTGGTTTTAAGACTTGAATTTTACTTCTCTGGTCAATCATTTGGTTCTTGGCAAACCCAGCTGCTTTTGTAGTTCCCCAAATGGAGTGCATTCGACATCCCATCTGTTCAGAAATCTTTATATATAAAAGGTAATGTCCTGAGTGACTGATCAACGTAGAGCCGAAACTATTAATGCTACAAACTTGAAATTTGGCAGGGACCTTCGTTGCACCATGTAAGTGTGCACTAAGAAAGGATTTTGCAAAATTTTAATTTTAAGGGGTAGAAATGGCGAAAAGTATACAATCCCCATAAGAAATATATTGGAGCAAGAGAGATAGTATGATACATGTATATACAGGGTGGCCCAGCGTTATGGACCGTTTTTGAAGTGATGCTATACGCTCAATTTTCAAGATAAAATAGTGATTTTTATTTTAATTGAAAGATAATAAAATGCAATTTACCTCTTTTGACGTTTCGTTTGTAATGGTGATCAGGTGTGGAACACAACGCTAGGCAAATGACGGCCTTCATTTTGAATACACAAGTCTAATCTTTGCGCGAAATTGGACATCACCCTTTCTAACATTTCCCGGGGAATATTACGAATTTCTTGAGTGATAGCGTCCTTTAATTGATCAAGGGTCCTTGGCTTATGAACATACACTTTATTTTTAGGACACATGGTTCGGTTCGTCACATGATTGTAGCGGCTCTCTCTGAAGTACATGAATCTTTCCAGCGGATTGTACTTATCTGTAGCTTCAAGTAAAGCGTCTGAAGTAGCCTCGTACAGTAATTTATTGAAGAATACATTGGTGGCGGCATCTTTTCTGTAATGTTTCTTTAAGATTTCATGTACTATATCGTCGAAAATTCGCTCTTCTTGAATTACATTTTCTGAAAACAGAATCAATTCATAATGGAGTAGAGAAAATACTATATTTTCACTTGACTAGAAAATTATTAAGATAAATTGAAGGGTTATGGAAAAAATCATTTACAACAATAAATACGGCAAAGGACCCCGCACAAAAAGATAGAAAATGGACTTTCGGTCAAATTCACTGACATTTAAAAAAATATTCAAGCCAGCGTATATGGCACGTTGAATACACCAGTTTCCGTTAGATCACTGATGTTAAGCAACGTCCAGCGAGGTTGTATCATGTGGTGTCCACGTGGGCTCGCACCCTCGTTATGCTGGCTATTTTCCGGCCCAACTCAGGCTGGGTGAGGTCAATGTTGGTAGCTGGTTTGCAGGTTTCCAGCGAATGGATGGTGAAACCCCCGTTATGAATGACCAATAGATGTTAAATAGACGTAAAGCCAAATTAAAAAAAAATATATATTAGGATGTTAATTAGAAACGACTAGTTTCGTACTTTTTCGAGTACATCATCGGAGCTACTAGTGAGTTCCAAAACTGAATACCTATTAGGAGTTTATATACTTCAGACTTCTAACTTACTCTTAGCTCCGATGATGCACTCGTAGCTTCAATAAAGTGAAAATATAGTATTTCCTCTACCTCATTATGCATTTACTAGACATAGTATCCCGATGTAACACAATTAAAGTAAATATTTAGGCTGACACTAGAGTTCCAGCGATCTTAATGTGACCTAAATATTTCTATTGGAAATATGCAAATCTAACTTAATTAGTATTTTTGAGAACTGTAGACCTCACTGTAGTAATGAGTTAACATTTTGCGCCGGTATACCCAATCACTATCAGCAAATTCTATTAATATAATGAACTAGCCGTTTCGCCCGTGCTTCACTACGGCCTATAGCTTGGCGNGGCTAATAAGAGACTGGCTATTGCAGAACACTGATTTTAAAATATAGTGCGACCTTTCAGCTCGTACAGCAATCATAAATATTGGTACCTATATAACGCAAACATTAACATCTGATAATCGAATTATTTGTTGCCAAGAAGGAGCGTACACGGCTTTTCACATCAACTAAACGAATTGCCTACTTTTACTTATATTGGCTACCCATAAGATGATTTTAGATGAAACAATAATAGAGGGGCCCGTCGGCACGTAAATTTTTTTCCCCGTCCGGATTTTCTCGTCCCTGATGTATTACACAATAAGCATCCAAACATGTATTTGTAATATATACAATTTTGATATTTTCTCTTTTTCCAATACGATTTCTGAGGACTTGTGCGTCAGAAATGTTTTTTAAATGTAAGATTAATGAAATAGATTTTGAAAAAGATAAAACGTATTTGTCCTGGCTTTAAACCTTATCAGACTGTTTAGACAAATTTTGGTCACTTTTGTCAACTTTTCTGTTTGATATTAAAATCATTCAAACAACGATAAATTGTGTGACAGTACCTTTAAAAATGTACAGCTGACTGCGACATTAGCACGCAGTATATAGGGCGTGTACTCATTAATCGTGAATGCTTGGATAGAATTCTACGTAAAGAAAAACTCGTGTGTTGTTATCTCTTGAGGACAACTGAGTACTGAGTATAAGTATATATCTTAATAATTATGTATATCTTAATTAACCTAATTATTACTAGTGGATCAATATGATCAGGTGTTCACGTTAGTATTGTAGTCATTAATAGAAAAAAAANAAAATAAGTATCATAATTTGATTATTAGAAGAATTTTGCTAAAATGCGGGTACTTTGGCAATCCTAGGGTTAATGGCGTATAGTACTCATTTGAAACTTGGCATACACAAGGGGTGCCATTTTTCTTGTTCTTCGAACAATTCCCATTTTGTAGTAGCTTAACTTCTTCATTAGATATACTCGTCCTTTGAGTTAACCCAGGCCAAGTCCATATGATGATCTTTGCTAACTGATACCAGCTTTGCATCTTCAGCTTGTTATTTGTAATGCCGCTATCTCTTTGATCTGTTTCTCATCAACTCCTGGAAGCACAATGGTTTAACCTTTGCTAACTGATACCAGCCTTGTACCTTCAGCTTGTTATTTTTAATGCCGTTATTTCTTTGATCTGTTTCTCATCAACTGCTGGAAGCACAATGGTTTAACCTTTGCTAACTGATACCAGCCTTGTACCTTCAGCTTGTTATTTCTAATGCCGTTATTTCTTTGATCTGTTCCTTATCAACTGCTGGAAGCACAATACATCTTGTTGTTCAGACACGTGAACTTCATCTCCTTCTTAATTACTTTCTCTTTGTATTAGTTGTTCATTTTTGTTTTCATAAATTCTCTCTCATTTCTTCTTTCTTTATGACCTCAGGTGATGTTTGTTTTTCTATAAGAGATACATTTCACATTTCATCTTTTACTTTCATCTACAACAATTCTCACAGTTTGAACTAAATCAGAGTTCAATTTTCGCTCTCCATGCTTCGCTGTCAGCACACATCTATTCTACACTTTTTATTTTCTTTCATCCACATAAAATGTTTTTCTCCTTCTTATAAAGGTTTGAGAATAATAAATTTATCCAAAATGAAGTGAGAGAATTTATGAAAAAGAGCAGTGATTCGCAAAGTCCGCGATATCTTCTTCTTTGGGTCGATTTGGGATTTTAAGGAGGTGATGGATGTTAGTGTGAATTCAAAAAATCGGGTGTCAGTTAATCGACCGCGATGATCACAAAGCTCAAGGGCTATTTGGTGAATTCTTTTGGTATAGAATAATAATTTCCACAATACTCGTACATGTGGTTATTGATGATCACGAATTCACGGTTTTTAGGCGAGGAATGGGGAATATCATTTTAAAGATTCAAAGAAAATTAAATTCAAATTTTATTAGTTTGCGCTTTTTCTGAACTTATCGTAACTTCTTTAATTAGGTGTACCATCTTCACACTTGTACAGTACTCAAGAGACAATTAAAAAGGTGTTTGAATGCAATATTTGGGGAAATTTTGATTTTCGTGTATGTTTGTATTTGTAGGCCCAAAACTTTTTTGGCAGCCATTTTTCCGCCAAAAAGCGGTACCAAATCTGCATCTGTGCCAATAACTCAAAATGGTTACTCCAAAGGAGAATGCGGCTTTTTTAATTTTCTGCAATTTCAATTCACTCTTTTTTTTATCGATCACCTAAACATCAAAATTAAAGTTGAATATAAACTTTCAATTTTAATTAGAATTTCATATATCAAACATAGAAATCGCTTGAGTGGTATACTAAAAAGAGCTAGAGATAAGAGATGTGGTCGAATTATGTCCTTTCTTTTGAAATACCTGTATTATAACTCCCATTTGCTTCTAGCATTGAGTGATGAACAGAATCAATATTATAGAACAACCCATTGGTCAATTTCGCCATACATTTTAACAAAAGTACGTAATTATGACTTTGCGTGGCTTGAAATAAATTGGATGATGTACTGAGAGGGGCGGTGTGAGCATTGGGTATAATATTGCGCCAAAGTTGGTTTATTGATTCGTTTTTTTCATTTAAATTAATTTCATTACAGATTACAACTTTTCAAAAGCGTTTGTATATATTGTTTGGAATTTTGTATTTAATCTTTCACATCCTTGGGTGTCCCTGGCTCTCAACTATTTCCATTTTTTGTTCATAGTATCTCATTTTAGCAATATCTATTTGTTTTTTTTCTTTCTTCTTTNTTCATAGTATCTCTTTTTAGCAATATCTATTTGTTTTTTTTTTCTTTCTTCTTTTGACCTTTTTTTCAACTTTCATCATCATCATCAACAGCCAATATTTCTTTCTCAACCCTCTTAGGAACTTGTTTCTTTTCTTCCAAAGGCTCTCAATTATAATTTACTCACGAAGGGATGTAATTACACCATTAATAGTGAAGCTACCCCCCCCCCACGTTCCACTCTTCTTCATTATTTTTCTAATTAGAAAAATTGTGAACCAACCAACCCTAATGAAGTAGAGACAGGGGAAAATAATGAAATATCTAATATAGTACGAAAATAAACAAATGGCTCATTAGTGATTTATACCAGAATCCTGACTATGCAATTGTGCATCAGGGGATATTATACATTTTTCCTTCAATTTGGTGCGCAATTTTTTTTAAAAATTGGACTCATCAATTTTTCTGACAACAACAACAATAATTTCTATATTTTTTTTTCATTCATTATTTTCATGGGAGAGCTGCGGCCCGTGAGTAATTTTTCACCTCTGCGGTGGAATAGCGTCGTCTATTCGACGACATGGTTTTTAGCTACCCAGTGGATATTTTAAAATGCAATGATCACTTTTGATTTTTTTCCATATAAGCTCAGTTTTCCAACTTTTCAATTTAATTTCTAAAATAATTATGTGAAATAAAATATTATTATTTACATTGTTCTTTCCTACCATTCCGAACAAAAGAATTAATTTATTCTATGTGGGAACTAATTTTCAAAATTTTTACTTGATAGGAAAATCATGCTTGCAAAAATAAGGTAGGTAGTATAGAATTACAATATTTTGTAATTATTTGGACTTCAGTTGTCAAGTTATACAATTCGATTTTATTTACTGAAGTCCTGAATACAGTTTTTAGAATGGTAATACAAATTTAATGGCTATGGTTATTTATAATACGTAATAATAAAAAGAATAGTTTTAATTAAATAAGAATTGAAATTGAAAATGAAAATTGAATTTTCAAACTTTAAAATAACAATGTTGAACTTTGAAAATATTTAAGTGTTAGGCTTTGTAAGGCATTGTGACATGAAATTTTACTTTTTATCTTATAGATTAAGTGAAGAAAATTTAACTCTCCTAGATTTTCTCAGGGCAGACTAATTTACAATTGCATTAACATCAATTTTCTCGAGCACTGCAAACTCAATTGACATCAAAGCTATAGTCTCACCGATCTGTCTTGCGATATTGAAGACCTCAGATAATTTTTAATGATTTTCAACTTGGAGAAACTCCTTACTATGGCTTACTAAGACATTTCTAATTCATCATAATTTAATAATTAGGTTAATTTTTTTTTTTGGGGGGGGGGG
>CM022880.1:29868466-29879220 GCA_012654025.1 Pachypsylla venusta
TGTTAATTTCTGTATAAAAAGTACGTCTAACAAGAAAATAATTAGAAGAAAAATGAAAGACAATACTCTTAGAAGTACGTCAGTTTTTAAATTTTTACTCTAGGTAGTATAGTTCTCGAGAAAATGGAGAAAATGCCAGGAAAAACGTATAATGCCCCTTCAGATTGCATACTCTAACTTAAAGGCCCTGGCGGCACGTGTTAACGTTATTCGATCGAGCTGAAACTTTACAGATATTTTTTTTTATTTATTTAGAACCACTCTAGGGGGAGTTAACGATATATTTTTGACTTTCATTTTTAAGGGCCACCCTAGGGCACACGGCCCTCGGGCCGGCTCTGGATGCACCCTCCTCAGCCCCCCTTAAATAGGGCCTTCAGGCAGAGGTAACTGGCGATGAAGAACCGGAAGTTTAATGCAGGTAATGTCTGTGTGGCGTTATTGAGGAGGTAATTGGCGATGAAGAACCGGAAGTTTAATTCATTTAATGTGTGTGTGGTGTTATTGAGGAAATTATTGTGAAACGCTTATAATAGTATAGAATTTTATTTGCCTAGACTAGATAAATTTTCATTTTTAAGAAATATTGGTTCTTGTTATTTTGGTATCATAGAATTTAGTTATACAGAAATGATAAAAACAAATGACTTTGAATCTGAAAATATAGGTTTTTAAAAATTTCGAAAAACATTGGAAAAATAAATTAATTTGTTAAAAAACAAATTTGGTTTTAAAGGAAAAAATATTTCAGTAAAGTATAAAGTTTTCAGAAATTTATCATCCACTCATGAACGACAGAATAAACACAAATCAGAACCCCCCGATGATGTGAAGGAGAAAGTCCTTATGGGCTCATTTCATCATTTCTACAACATAGTCTTTCGTCCCGCAATCAAAAGTGAAGCAAACCTAAATCTCGTTGCAAACTCGAAATTTCTTGAATGGGATATTTTAGAAAATACCCCATATTCTGTGAAATATATTTTTAAGGCGATAGGTTTCCCTTGAGATGGGGCGTATTATACTTCTTTAGGTGAGAGATGACCATGTTTCTTCTAAAATTTAGAAGAAATTTAGAAGATTCAGTTCTCCAGCATACTCATAATCAGAATTGTCACTGTCTTCATCAGTGTGGTTTTCATCATCATGGACAGGAGTCACATACAGAAGTCTGTACAGCCCATCATCATCAGCATCTTCCAACAGGGAAAGGATCTCGTGGGTAGTCCACCTAGAAGAAAAGGAAACCCGTAGGAATTAAAAGTAAATCGGGATTGAATGAAAAGTTATAATCTATAGAATTAGTACGCAGTAAATAAAATAATTAGTACCTACCTAAAACTAAAATCATACATTTTTTTAAAAAAATATTATTTTTAACTTGAAAATTAAAAAAAAACTTACCCCGAGTCGCATGAAATTGAAACCGGTCCGACATCTCTGCTGTTCACTTCTTGAATAATAATAAAATGTAAACAAAGTGACGATCAATGCATATCGGCTGATTCACAATAATGTTAGGAAACTATTCATGCAATTTGCTTGTTGAAAAAAATGGCAAGTATATAGATATTGGACGTTATGCAGTAATGAGTTAAGAAAGATATTTGAAGATATTCAAGGTCAATTCACATTCTGAGAGAATTGATTTTTTTATTTTTCTCAAAATTTATCTTTTCTACTTCAATATTTGACAGGTTTTTGTTTATAATTTTTGAAAATTTGGATAATACAATATTTGTCTAAATTAAAAAGTTGTGGGGGTCTTGTTTCTCTTTGACTTGAGATTTCAGTCAAAAAGAAATGAGAGAGAAAAAAAAATAATGAATGAAATTCGTTACTGTGATCAATAAAAATCAGGCTTTATCTCTTTCAAGAATAGGGTGTGCAACACATCAGTGCTGCAATATGCAATTTTACCAATTTGGATGAAAATCGAAATGAGTTCTCTCAAAAACAATGCACGTATAATTTATNATTTGAAGGCTATTTTGTAACACAAATTTCTAAAAGTTTATGCTTGAAAAAAAAAAGGTATTTAATCCCCGAGTTTTACTCTGGAGACAGCGAGAGGACGGAGGAAATAAAAACCTACTTTAATACTTTGAATCAACTCCCCTGGTAGATGTATTATGATAATTAAATAAAGTTGAACATAATTACTGATTGTTGATGCTTCCCCCTTTGCAATATTAGCATTAGCGTCTCGTCTAACAAAAAGCAAATTGTACAAACAGAATGACGACTAGATTTCAAGTTTCCTGTAAATCCCGGATGATCGAATATCTGACTGTCAATCAACATCGAAGACCCAATTTTTTAAGATAAAGTCCTTAATATCTTAGGTTTTTTTTTTTTTCAAACACATCACCGTGATGTACACATCTATACTCGCCGACCTGTACCCGTGATATAACTTTGTTTTTTCGAAGGGTAAATTGGGTCTTTTTTTGACAACGGTTGACAGTGAGGAAACCATAAACAAACGCGATATAATTTCTCAACAAGCTGACAGAAGCGAACTTACAGAACTGATTTCAATAATAGAAATTTGGTTTTAGAGTTAGATAATTGGTATAGGAGTACGTACACATCAGGGACTATTTGGCTAAGCCTTCTGTCACTGCGACCGATAATAGTTCTTTTGTGAAACTACATAAAAGAGTTCTAATGCCCTGCTGAATCTTAGGATCCCCCCAGGACTGATTGCTTCGACTTCTTTAGATGTTAAAAACATCTTTGAGAAATGTTTCAGTCGAATGCATTAAACTTGGCACTAGCACCAGTCCAGTTATACCATTGCCACACCTCGTAATATAAGAAGTTTTCCAGCACCCTTTACTTAATCTCTCCTAGGGAACAATTTTGTATTCTTAATAATAACGCTTTCCTCGTGACAAGTCAAAATTTAAAAAAAAAAAAAAAATGCGAGCATTTCATTATTCAAGGGAGAATGTTGATTTTAAATTGTCGTCACTAGTCAAGTGGCTTTGTCACTTAGGCCCTTTAAATTTGATTATTTATCAATTAGGTGTGCATGCTTCACTAAATGCACGTTGAATAATTTAACCAATACCTTTCACAGTGAGGAGTGAAATTCTGTGTATAATTATTTATATGCCCAATATTACTCAATCTGTGGTCATCCTACTATTTTTGTACATAGGACAGATAGGACACTCTGTGTGGTTAACATTAGTAGTGCTTTTTCAAATGTATTTCTTTGGTGATTGTGATGGTGGTAGGTACTATTTTCTAGATTTCTAAGGTCATACCTTTTATTGGTCCACATCATCCAACTCATGATATCTGTGGGGTGGGTAACAGGCACACTGCTCTGGCGAGCCCTCAGTACATATTAGCAAAATATACGACAAACACCTCAAACCAATCTTTCATAAAAGACCGTCACCAGGTTCCCCAGTCACTACTCGACACTAATCTAGTGTCGAGATGTAGAACTTACCTACCAAACCAAATCAAAATAATAACAATGATTTTAGGTTTTTTGAAAAAAATACATCGCTTGATAAAGGAGAGCAGTCAAGCCTATAATACATCGCGAAAATTACATAAAAATACATAAAAACGCGAAAATTCGCGTTTTTATTTATTGATCCGTATCTGTGTAACCGTATTTCCGTTTAATGTGACATCGCTAAATAAATAAATAATACGTGTCGCGGTGTAAATGTGTTTTTATGTATAAAATCGTCAGAGCAGTGTGCCTGTTACCCACCCCACAGATATCATGAGTTGGATGATGTGGACCAATAAAAGGTATGACCTTAGAAATCTAGAAAATAGTAGTGCTGTGAAGTGTAGACCTGACTCAAATTTTGTGTCATCATTTAGACCCGGTTGGACTAAGTTTCGATTGTAAAATGTAGGTATCTAGAGATGAGATGAGACGTATCGAATGTTTTTTAATACGGAAAATATTATTTAAAAAAAAAAAAAAAAAAAAAAAAAAAANAAAAAAAAAAAAAAATGCTTAACGTCACCTATTCGAGACGAGGGTTTCACTCTCCATTCGTTGGAAACTTGCAAACCAGCTACCCCCATTGACATCACCCAGCCTGGTTTGGGCCGGAAAAAATAGCCATCATTACGAGATCGCAAACCCACGTGGACACCCACATGGTCCAACCTCACTGGATGTTGCTTAACTTCAGTGATCTCACGAGAACTGGTGTATTCAACGTGCCATAAACGCTGGCAAAAAATATTAGTTTTATTCAAGAAAATATTGCTTCTTGCAAATGGAATTTAGATTTCTAGTTTTAACTCTATATGTCCTCTCGATGGCCGGTTCCAAGCACCAGAATGACCTGGAGAGCTGATACCGGTGGCCCATTACCCAGATCACTTAATGGAATGAACAAAATGAATATCTGTACCACGTCAAAATGGGACAAGGCGTTCGAGAGTTAAAGCGAACGAAAAAGAGACGTATAAAAATCGTATATAGAGGTAAAATAAATTATTATTATTGTAACGGTATTCTTCTTAAAATCTACTGTTTCTAGATTCAGGTTGGGAAAAATGGTAGAAACAGTTAATATGAGGTTAAAGGACTTTATTTCCTTCCGTCCACCACTGTTAATGTCCATGATTTGACCTTTGATAACTTTTAAAATCTATTTTTACTTTAAAATAATAATATCAACGCTTTTCAGTTGTTTTAATTAAATTATCTTACCGTAATTTATCACTGAAGGTTTCCTCGTATATGGACTTTGAACCCAAACTTTACCCCTTCATTCCATGTTTTAGTAATAAATAATCGTAAGTTTTAATATAATTAACTTTATTTGGATGTCTAAGGGCCGTTCACACTAAAGGTACGTCCACATTATTTCGATCGACAATGCCGTTCGACAAAGGCGACATTTGCTCCGTCCACATATACCACTGCTGTGTGAACGTATTTTGTAAATTTTTCATGTGCAGAATCCCAGAGTAGGGGTCGGTCCCTGTATATTTCAATGAAACTGAGAGTTTGTTCTTCAGTAAAGTTCATTTTAATGCTAATAAAATCACAATAATATTAATATACTTAAAAAAGAAATAAAAAAAAAGGACAATTGACTTAGGTTATTATTCGGATGTCTCACTTCTCCGCTTGCATAGAAGGAGGAGGGGGGAATATTAGATATTAGTTAGGTTAGGTTAGAAATGAGACTACCGAATATTTACGCCTATTTTCAAGGGTTTTGATACGTTTTTTGGTTCAAGCTTATGGTTGTTTATATTTAGGGATAAATAGGTATGAACATTTAAGTTTTACGTTAAAAAAATATTATTTTTATTTTTTAAATAAACGCACTCCTATTGTATCATTATTTCACAAAAACTAAGTGTTTAAAGCTTTTTTTGACACGTTCTACACGTGCACACTTACAACTTTATTCATTCGACTCAACATCTTGTCATAAAAAAATCCACTTCATTCGGCTTACATTCGACTCGACAAATGTCGATCGACGGAGTCGATTAACACGTCCACACTATGTCGACTGTGTCGATCGACACATTCGACATAGTGTGGACGCCCCTTAATATGAACCAAATTCATAATGGCATTCTTATTTTCAAGGAAGGTTTTACGGTTTATATGTATCTAGCTGTGAAGTCTGGTTTCTGGGCTGTTTTTCTTCGCCTTCTATGGCTAATGTATGTGATAATTTTTTTTGATTTTTTTTTTCCTTTCAAAAGGTATATTACATGAAATAGTTACAAAAAGTTTTGGTGAACATTTAGACCCCCAATGGGATCTATATAACAAATTGCATAATGACGCTTACGGCCGGACGAACCTATTTTTTATAGGAATTTTAGTTGCTTTTGAATGAATTGAATCATTCCCTTTTTCCAAAACAAGAAGTGGAGTATGTAAATACTCGTACATACAGTACAGCGCCTTCCCCCTTAACTTTCGAAATTTTTGAATTTTAAAAAGCTCTATGGATCGGAAAAGGACCATGGCCCATCGAATGGTAAGGTTCATGTTCGACCCCTGGGAAGTGACTTTTATTGACAAAAAGTGTCGATTTCTCAAAAAAATTTAATGGAATGGTACAAATATTTTTTGTTTAAATAAATGTACAAATGAAATTTGCTAGCAGGTGCAGTCAAATTTAGTTTAGGGTGATTTTTGTTTACCTCTTAAAATGTACAATTTTAAGAGGTAAACAAAAATCACCCCTAAACTAAATTTGACTGCACCTGCTAGCAAATTTCTCCTCTCAGCTTTCTGATCACACAAATTGGTTTATTTATGACTTGGAGCTAAAATGGAATAATGAATCTTTTCCAATTACGTACAACATGAACAACGTCAGGTGTTCGTGAGTAATATAAAACTTTAGGGTGGTAATTTAGGGCGCAACAAATTTCATCTGGTACTATTTTTCAACCTAGACAGTAAACAGTAATAAATAAGGTTACTGACCTACATTTTTTTAAAAAAAATATATATTCTGGTACCTTTATTTTGTGTGCATGTGTTCTTTGCCTATCTTCAAAAGTTCATTTTTCTGTCTTTAGGTATAACTTTTTACTTTCCGCCATCAACAGAAGGTAATTATAACAAAGTTTTCGTCTTTCAAAAAAAAAAAAAAAAAAATTGCATTTTCAGGATCTTAAAAAAGTTTTTTTTTTTGCTGGGGATGAACAAAACATCTACCTACTTTCTTTTGTAAAGTTTTGGATTTTTAAAACATTTACATCTATCTACATTTTTATCGACAACATAGGCATCAGAAAGTGGGAATGCTATAATCAGTGTATTATTTAAGGATTTTTTTGCCCAATATGACGATTTCGCTGATTATTGTTTTGATGATTTGCATTTATATAAGGACCTCCCTTTTTTGGATAATTTAAATCAAAGTATTTTAGAACATATTTTTTTTATTAACCATTGACAGAATTGTAAAATCTTACATCCTTGATACAGTTTAAATATACCAGTGTATCCTAAAAGGAATGTAATCCTTTTAATGACGTCTGTGGCGCACCCAGGATTTTCTCTCGGGGGGAGGGGAAGATATCTTATATATATATATATATATATATATATTCAGACTAGGTGATATTTTGGTGATATTTTGAGGATCTTTTAGGTGATATTTTGAGGATGTTTGATGAAATTTCCGGTATTCCGAGTTCCGAGGATACGTTTGTGCAGGGCAAAAGAGTCTCTTTTGATACAGTTATACCGATCCCTAAAATTGCCAGTCTGCTCCGGTCAAAACATGAGGGGGGAAGGTTTGATATCTACAGTATTATATGTTTATATTTGTACATGACAAAAGTGTGTTGAAACGTATTTCAAAATAGCGTCTTTTTAAAAAGTCTAACCTTATGTAATAGGACTGCAACATCTTCATTTTGCATTGAAATTATGTAACAATTTCCTCTTTTCGCCTTTATTCACTTAGATAAATTATTTAGGATGTTTGTATCCACTTAGTTGAATTGTTTTTGAAATGACAATATTTCATCACTCTAATGAATGCATATTGTATTGTTTTATACGTACCTACTACCTCTCCAGGCTTTTTCACTTTCGCATGATGTTGTTCTTACTAACTCGCATTCACATTCATACCACTCATAGCATACACCTGAGACAAAGTGTGTTTTGTTAGCACTCTCTCTCATTGAACCAATTGAATTTCTTTTGTTATTGTATTTAATCATTGTTTTACATCTTCCGCAGTATAGAGGACGTAACTGAAAAGAGAGCGTTCTATCAAATCACATGTTCAATAAGGGATGGGGGTTATTCCAAAATTGCAAAACTATATTCCACTGATATGACAAGTCCCCAAGAAGTTACTAATTTCTCGTGATTTTATCAACTATGTACTTTTTTCTGAACGGAAATTTAGATAAAAGTTGTAACAGTTCAGCTTGTTTTTGGGAAGGTTTTGACTTTTTATCAGAGTTGTAAATATGGGGATCTCATGTGCTACAGTTATCAACATTTAACGCCTGATAATTTAAACGCTTAATGTCTGAAAATTGAAATTTATTTTGCTAAAAAAATAAAATTAAAGACCAAATTGTTTGAGTAAGCTCGTTAAAGCTGCTCGGAAAATTAAGTTTCAAAATGCAAAATCAGTTAGCGTCTATGGCACGTTGATTACACCAGTTCTCGTTAGATCATTGAAGTTAAGCAACGTCCAGCAAAGGTTTTTTCTTGATGGTTGACCACTTAGGTTTGCGCCATCGTGATGCTGAATATTTCAAGCAGGGTCATTGTGGGTAGTTCAGTGTGGGTAGCTGGTATATAAGGGTTCAGCGAATGGAGGGTAAATCCCCGTATTGAATGAAAAATTCAAGTATACTTTAAAAGTTAAAAAATTCAACGATACTTGAAAAGTTCAAGTATCGTTAAGCCAAAAAAAATCAAATCCAAAATTTTATGTTTCATATATGGCCTTTATGGCTAAATAGCGGTCCAATTGAATTGTAATCATGACTAGGTTACAATACAATTGGACCGCTCGATTGTGTTTTGAAACGCTCGATTCTGTTTTGAAACGGTTGCTAAAAATCATAAAAATACATTATGGTTGCATATCCATTCAGTCAGTGGATGACAAGTTTGTAGTAGACCTAACACAAGGTTTTTCTTTAAAATTTCAGCGTTAATTCTTGTATAATCAGCTTCTCAAATATAGTATGACTATCAATTTTTTATTTATGCTAATGTGTAATATGGTGGAACGAAAAAAAAATTCTCGAAGTCGCTTCTCATTAAATTCAAAACAAAACTTTTCATTGCTAAATATTTATCATGCGGTATAGAATAAAATCTTTGCCACATTTATATATTGTAATCCTCTTATTTTTCCAATCAGAAAATAGGGAAAAGGGGAGAATGGTGCAACAAGGAGGGAACTGTGTGGAGAAACGGACGACGCACGGGGTGTAGTTACAATGAATTATCTGCAATGTCGTAAAATGCTTCTCTTACCTTCATTTTCAGAGTCACATATTAATTATGGGGTAGACAGACTATTGTCATTTGAAAAATAAAATAGGTAATTAGCATTCTGTGAACTGTAGACCTCACTCAGTTCCACTTGGATATATATATATAGATATATTTTTTTTATTTGGCTTAACGTCTCTTTTACATCTATTACGGGTTTCACCCTCCAATCGCTGCAAACTTGCCAACCAGCTACCCACATTGACCTCACCCAGCCTGGTTTGGGCCGGAAAAATAGCCAGAATCACTAGGGCGCGAACCCACGTGGACACCCACATGGTACAACCTCGCTGGACGTAGATTAACTTCAGTGATCTATCGGGAACTGGTGTATTCAACGTGCCATAGACGCTGGTTATATACTGGAATATTTAACTGATGAGTGAGGGCTGAAATTTTTGTGAAAATAATATTTTTTTTTCAAGAATTTGGACGTGTTAAACTAAACGTAAAATCTTCGTATTTGTGGGCGTCTATGACACATTTTGCCCTACATTCGCCACCCACATTGACTTAGCCTTGGTTAAGCCGAAAATAGTCAACATCACGAGGCCTCATAACTATACGTACCTACTCACCATAAAGTCAAACGTTGGACATTGCTTAAGTTTAGTCATATTATGGAAGCTTGCATATTCAAAGTGCAATTGGCATTGCTTATACAGACTCTCCTTCTTGTTATCATAGCCGGCAGCTGCTTACTCAGAAATAGTTGGTGGTCTAGCTCCCATGATTATGTGATTTAGTGCATGCATCAATTAAATGTGGGTGGAAAATAATTTCCTGATATTATACCCCCTCTTCTTTGGCACGACAGTAAAGGTCAGTTCATTTTCCATTGCGGTTCTACATTCTTCATAAATAGAATGTTTTCAAAACATAACGCCAGGATATTCTCGTCCAGGGTGAAAATTATCAGCGCTATTCATTTTATTTTCTAATCTAAAAAATTAGTTATAAAGTTCAGCGAAGCACAAAATGTTCCATTCCTGCTCAACTTCTATGTATTTCTATTGCTCTTGTGTTCATTACTCAAACTAGACTAGTAACAATCTTAACCCGCTATATTTTCTCTGGAATTTGAGAATTTTAATGGATAGGTATGTTAGCGTATGGAGTACGCGTAAATACAAATGATTTATTGGCCGCTTTTTATCAAAGCAGTTAGTTTATCATCTATCGATTCAAGCACAAAAATCCCAGAAGAGGCTTAGGTACAGGGGGCTTACATAAAGAGGAATTTTGCTCACGAATATACGAATTATCATCTATCTATACTTATAAAACGAAAAGCCCAGTTGGTATACTAACTGATAATCGGTACCAGACAGATACTATTAATTTTTTTTGGAGCAAGCTGTAAACTTAAAATGTGGATTAATATAATTTAAAAAGTATTTTGAAACGTTTTAGGGGTGGGAGATTAAATAATTCACTTTAATTTTAATTTATTTTGAAAAAAGAAAAACACCTTTTTTTCCCGTATTTATTGAACTATTTGAATATATTGAACTGAAGCAGACATAGTTGTACCAACATGAAAAAAATCCAGTGCAAGTTCGTTTATTTTATCAATATAAGCGTTAAGATGAACGACCCCCCACCCCCCCAGAGAGGTTATGAAACGTTTTGATCGGCCATGCCTCGATCCTCGATTAAACTTGTTCTTCTCATAAAGTCGCTCCCTAAAAACTCTTGCACCATTCGGAAAAAAAAAAAAAATTAATTAAATAAAACATATGCCCAA
>CM022880.1:29882196-29893623 GCA_012654025.1 Pachypsylla venusta
CACAGTTACATTTGATTGTTCACAGTGGGGCTGTTGGATTAGGGACAAAATGCGGCATTTATCGTATTTCGGTACTTGATGACTTTTTTGCTTCCAAAAATCATTTTATCTAGTGTAAATTTAAGTTGCCCCTTCCGTGCTGCATATTCTCGAGAGTTTCTAGGGGGGGGGGCAGCTGCCCCCCCCTTCCTACGCCCATGCTACATAGGGACTTATTTATTTTATTTTGCTGTTTATATGCACATAATAACGTGAAATGTCAAATTTTAAATACATATTTCCAAAATAGGAATTCTAGCAAGGACAAAATAGGAATTTCAACACAGCTGTCAAAACATTGAAAGTAAAAAGATCAACAGGAATCCTTTCCTTCGTTTGGTAATCAGCCAAATATATTAAGTTCTGTCTTTGGCGTCGCCTGAAGGAAAGGGGGGGGGAACAAGCGAAAAACCAGATCGTGTGAGGTATTTCTACACCAACGTGGGTTTGCGGTGTAGTGGCAAGACGCTCTGACTGGTAAACAGTAAGACATGGGTTCAAATCCAGCCAACCCATGGAATTTCATCCTCATGAATTTAGGATATTTACCACTAATGAAGGACATGGAAGGGACTGGTATTATAAACATTTAGCTTCCTCAAAGTGGCATAATATCTTACCCAAACCCTTCTACCATCGTCACATTCCGTGATAGACATGGAAAGTGAGTATTTCTACACCATTCCGTATATGAGATAATAAAATAAATGAATTTATGGCGTTCATGTCAATGAGTTTTGTGACCCACCCCAAGCACACACTGTCTGACATTGTTACCAAAGTATTATTGCTAGCGTGTGTGCTATCTACTTGAACTTTTGTTTCTAAAGCTCTTCCAATGTGAAAATTATTCTCGAAGAGTTTAAATTTATTACCTAAGTCCAGAGTAATTAAAGTTTACAATATTTACTCAAAATGTGCTTTGAACTTAAAAGTCAAAGTTTAAAAAGAAAATTCTAAAATTTTCTAACGGATAGAAGCACGTGGGTCGTTTATATATAGTTTATACAATCATTATTTAAGATTAGATAATTATCGTTGTTTAAAGCTTGCGTGCATGCCCAATTTAAATTTAAATGTGGGGAAAACAAACGAAATTTCCTTTGTAATTAATTATTTTTGGAATAGTATAAGATATAAATACCTATAGTATTTAAATTATATCATGTGTGTACATGAAAACTGGACACTTTTGTTTTCTTAGTAAATTTTTCACAACTTAACTTAAAAAACTTTGCTCACTTTACTTTCAGTGATCTCACTGGAACTGACGTATTTAACGTGTCATTGACGTTGGCTCGTTTTGCTTTTTTTACTTTTTAATTTTTTTTAAAAAAAACATCTATCGGTCATTCAAGACGGGGATTTTACCATCGATTCGTTGGAAACGTGCAAACCAGCTGTCCATATTGACCTCATCCAGCCTGGGTTGGGTCGGAAAAATAGCCAGCATCACGAGGGCGCGAACCCACGTGGACACCCACAACATCGCTTGACGTTGCTTAACTTCAGTAATCTATTGGGAACTGGTGTATTCAACGTACCATAGATGCTGGCTCGTCTTGCTCTTTGATTTAGGATTTGCAGTATTTTAGGATTTTCCCAATATCCATCATTGTACAATTACTTTGAATTTTCAAATTTAACTACAATGCTGGCACCGGGTATCTATCTCCAAAGCTGCTCATTGTCCTCACGATGCTGAGTGGGCCCCGAAACAGCCAACCCGCAGTGTCAAATTATTGTCCCATATATCTGGCAGTATTCCAACCCAGGTCTCCCGAACATCCATGGGAGATGTTATCAAATGGAAGAATAAAATCAAAGGTAAAAATGTTTGTATGTAAACTGATCTAAACTAATTTCTATTTTAATTTTAACGCAAACAATTTGCCTTTCAAAATTCCATAATATTCAGAGAATGCAAAAGTTTTAAAAAGTTTTTTGTGGCATATGAAATGCATTGCAAGAGTGGTTTTTTTTTTATAAAATGAACAAACAAGTGAAAAAAGGAAACCATGGTATAGGAAATAGCGAGAGCTTTCATTCAATATTCATACGGGTATATGTTAGACCAAAAAAACATTCCCAAAATTCGGTGCAAAAAAGATCAACGGAACCATGAACTGAATAGTCAAATGAACGTAGAATTAAATGGGGAATCCGAAAATGTAACAAAATTAAGGTCATCTTATTTAAGAAAATGAAGTTGACCTTCATCTGACCTTGAAGAACAACCTTGACAAGTCAATGAAGGTCATCATAATACGTCCCCTTCTTTTTTTATAGACATTCAGTCAGAATACATTTTTTGTGACTCTAACAGTTTCGGAATAAATTGAGTTGGTCACTTAAAATGGGACACCTGATACATATACAGGGTGTATCTAAAATAGACCGACAAAAAATTATGGGTGGTAGAACACACCATTTGCAGTCGAAAAGACCAATGTACCCTATGGCGGAAATGTACCGTTTTCAAAATGACGGCTCTTTGGTGTTATTTTTCAAATGCATGACCTTGCATTACTTCTTGAGGAATAACTTTTTTTTGCACATGGTATCAATATAATTCTTTTTCCATGTAAGGTGTGCCAAAATTTGTGCTAAACAAAAAGTTATAACTAATTTTTTCCAATTCTAAACAAAAAAAGTTTTAAAATTTTAGCGGACTTGCCAAATACTTTGTGAAAAAGTCCCGAAAAAATTTTTACAAACCCGACGGCACTCTTTAAGAATAACATGCTCCTTTTTTTTGGATTTCCAAAAATATGAAAATTATTTAAATACTGAAGCAACCTCTATATTTGCAATTAAATCAATCAGAAGTCATCTCGGAGAACATTCAGCTCGCATCACNATATTCTTTTATTTAATCTGTTTTGTACAAATGATGAAATAGTGAACAAGATATTCTTTTATTTAATCTGTTTTGTACAAATGATGAAATAGTGAACAAGATATTCTTTTATTTAATCTGTTTTGTACAAATGATGAAATAGTGAACAAGATATTCTTTTATTTAATCTGTTTTGTACAAATGATGAAATAGTGAACAAGATATTCTTTTATTTAATCTGTTTTGTACAAATGATGAAATAGTGAACAAGATATTCTTTTATTTAATCTGTTTTGTACAAATGATGAAATAGTGAACAAGATATTCTTTTATTTAATCTGTTTTGTACAAATGATGAAATAGTGAACAAGATATTCTTTTATTTAATCTGTTTTGTACAAATGATGAAATAGTGAACAAGATATTCTTTTATTTAATCTGTTTTGTACAAATGATGAAATAGTGAACAAGATATTCTTTTATTTAATCTGTTTTGTACAAATGATGAAATAGTGAACAAGATATTCTTTTATTTAATCTGTTTTGTACAAATGATGAAATAGTGAACAAGATATTCTTTTATTTAATCTGTTTTGTACAAATGATGAAATAGTGAACAAGATATTCTTTTATTTAATCTGTTTTGTACAAATGATGAAATAGTGAACAAGATATTCTTTTATTTAATCTGTTTTGTACAAATGATGAAATAGTGAACAAGATATTCTTTTATTTAATCTGTTTTGTACAAATGATGAAATAGTGAACAAGATATTCTTTTATTTAATCTGTTTTGTACAAATGATGAAATAGTGAACAAGATATTCTTTTATTTAATCTGTTTTGTACAAATGATGAAATAGTGAACAAGATATTCTTTTATTTAATCTGTTTTGTACAAATGATGAAATAGTGAACAAGATATTCTTTTATTTAATCTGTTTTGTACAAATGATGAAATAGTGAACAAGATATTCTTTTATTTAATCTGTTTTGTACAAATGATGAAATAGTGAACAAGATATTCTTTTATTTAATCTGTTTTGTACAAATGATGAAATAGTGAACAAGATATTCTTTTATTTAATCTGTTTTGTACAAATGATGAAATAGTGAACAAGATATTCTTTTATTTAATCTGTTTTGTACAAATGATGAAATAGTGAACAAGATATTCTTTTATTTAATCTGTTTTGTACAAATGATGAAATAGTGAACAAGATATTCTTTTATTTAATCTGTTTTGTACAAATGATGAAATAGTGAACAAGATATTCTTTTATTTAATCTGTTTTGTACAAATGATGAAATAGTGAACAAGATATTCTTTTATTTAATCTGTTTTGTACAAATGATGAAATAGTGAACAAGATATTCTTTTATTTAATCTGTTTTGTACAAATGATGAAATAGCGAACAAGATATTCTTTTATTTAATCTGTTTTGTACAAATGATGAAACAGTGAACAAGATATTCATTCTTTTATTTAATCTGTTTCGATCTTCACAGACTCATTTTCTGCAATACATAAACCTGAGCAGTGTTCTTTTTCTAAAATAGTTGTGACTTTTTGAAAAAAAAAAAAAAAAAAAAAAAAAAAAAAAAAAAAAAAAANAAAAAAATGTGTATATTTATTTTATTTTTTTTCATCCAGTTTGAAGAGACGTGAATAAAATATTAATGTCAGCGAAAACTTGTGTTTCAGTATTCTACCGGGTGTTCACTCCAATGTCTTTTTATTTACTTTGATTGAGAGGTTTCCTTTAGTAGGAGTGTTCTCAGGCTGCCGCATGCTCTCTTATTCGATTACTCACCTTTTTTAGAGTACACTACCTTAATTAATGTCCTGAGTGTAATTCAGGGTGATCACCCCGGGAGCATGCCCTTCCGTTGGGAAGCGTTTTTGCACAATTTTTCAAAGTATATCCAAAATTTGACCCATTGAACTTTTGGTTTCAAGGAATGCACTTTTATTGTTACGCCCTGTATACCCTTCTTCTTGGTTTGTTTTTCCAGATTTTTCTTCAATATTTTCATTTTTGCGTTTGAACGGCAGTCATTGAATAATATCTCTTTGATAAACTGACAGAGAAAACATTGCAAGAAAATTGTATCTGAATCCGACCAAACGTCGTTTTTTACAAAGAAATACCCACATAAACAATTGGTGAAGTAAGCAGATGTTAAACACTTTCTGAAATAAGTACACTGACATACTGGGCACTCATTTGAGCAATATTATACTGATGGGTTATCATTTTCTCAACTTAATGAGTTTCTAGAATGTCAGATCTG
Source organism: Pachypsylla venusta (assembly GCA_012654025.1). Taxonomy (NCBI): domain Eukaryota; kingdom Metazoa; phylum Arthropoda; class Insecta; order Hemiptera; family Aphalaridae; genus Pachypsylla; species Pachypsylla venusta. Next base: position 29,887,371 of record CM022880.1, read on the forward strand.
TCTTAGTGATGCCTTGGTCCCTTCAGTTTAAAACAATAATATTTACAATCCTGTTCAACCTGCAAACTATGGTTTGTGTTACATTCTCGGCATGGACTGCAGACAGTGATCAATCGGGCTTATTATTATTTATGAGTGACACACTGTTTTACCATTATTATAATAAAATATCTTGCATATTATTATAATAAAGTCAGAAATGATACCTTTCCAGGATTAACCCTAGGATTGCCAAGCTCTATTCAATTACGTGCATTGCCAAGGGGGGGGGGGANATGATACCTTTCCAGGATTAATAGAATTGATTCAGGTTTTAGCTCAGGTTTCGCATTTGGGATTTTTTTATATATAAAAGCAAATTCTAAAGCGTACTTGTGACGATCACATTTTGTAAGAGTAATTTTTTTTTTTTTAAATCAAAATACCTACTTCTATTTCAATGACCGTTTCAGCGATTTAGGAAATTTATGTGTTCCAAAGGTCAATTCAATCCACAAAATATGAAAACACATTCGTGGTATTAGTAAGAATTGACTCCTTGAAAACAAAAATAATACCTATTCTATTTAAGGTACTGGTGCGTAAAATTGACACATATGGTTTTAGAAAAAATAATATTCGGAAATCATTCTAGGGTGCTCTTTGACAATCGCATACTTAGCTATATCATAGCACATATTTCTGCATAAATGCAAAACAAAACAAATACACTTGACACTTGTGTTTATGGGAGGCCGTAGGTCGAGAATTCTAATACCGACTCATACAAGTACATGTGTATTTATTTTCCTTAAATATATTGAAAAAGTGTGTGTACGTCTGAGAACACTTTTACCTAATAATGATCAGATCACGCACAGTCAACACAAACTATGAAAAAGTATTTCCATCGAAAACATAAACTTCTAGTCAAATAAGAGGAGGAATGGCTCTGAAAAATGTTCAACAACGAATTCCAACAAAAGGATAATCCGCAAAGTTATTTTCACTTTTTGCAACATTTTTTTTTTTTTTTTTTTTTTTTTTTTTTTTTTTTTTTTNTTTACCCTCCATTCGCTGGAAACTTGCAAACCAGCTACCCACATTGACCTCACCCAGCCTGGGTTGGGCCGGAAAAAAGAGCCCCCATCCAAGTACTGATCACGCCCGACGTTGCTTAACTTCAGTGAACTGACGGGAACTGGTGTATTCAACGTGATATGATCGTTGGCAGTGCAACATTTTTACTTCACAAGTTCTCTTGTTTTCAATGTTTTTATTTCTGGAACGCTGGCATTGAAATATTTGCATAAAGTTTTGTTTGCTAGGTTTGCTGTTATGCTTTTTTATATGCACAATAATTTCTGACAAAGAACTAACTGTTGTCAACTTGGAGATTACTGGCTTCAAGAATAATTATTTTTAAGATTCACTGTCGCGTCAAGTTGTATTCAGTTTTAAAATTAATAGCAAAGATATACAGAGTGAGTCAGAAAAAAAAGAGGTGAAGCTCAATATTTTTTAGCATGGATTCAGATTGAAGGGGAAACTTTCTGTAGTAAGTACCAACTTTGAAGAATTTCAGGGGAGGCCACAGGCTAGTCATTTTTGAAATTTTAAATGGTACCCCTTTTGCAATACATTTTGGAAAATTAAAATATTAATATCGGTTTTGAAACCAGGGTCGGCGTTATTGAAAGTTGAGGTTGAGCTTTTTAATTATTTTGCAATCATAAATCCTGATCTGTTTGAGATTAAAGTCTCCGCTTTCGGTATTAAAATTAACTCCAATTTAATACCTATCCAACAATGTTTATCAATTTGAAGGGAGTTCAAATTGATAATAATCTTCTAGCAAACTACGCCTGGGGTACGATTTCAAAGTTTGAAAATCTTATTGTCAAACCAGCTAAGTACCTGAACTTCATTTCGAGAAGATGACAGAAAAAATTATAATAAATCGTTTACATTAATATTCATATCACGAAGATACAATCTTAAACGCGATCAGAGCATACCACACATAGATTACATACTACCTACAGGTGTATTATCCTACGTAGAACATGGGGAATAATAACGGGTTGAAAGCTGCGTAGAACTTGTTGAGTTAGGTTCCTGCTGACTTTAGGAACACGCATTTTTTTTTTGGAACCTAACCCAATACTACTCCCAACATGCTCTACCCAATAAACTTGGTGGTGTTTCGGTCAGTTCTATGATTTTGAGTCGGACAGAACCGCTTCCGTACCATTATGTCAGCGAAGCATAGACCAAGTTAAACCTAACCTAACTATACCACATAACTATATGGATTACTGTCGGAATGAAATATTGGGTTACGAATAGAATATTCAAGTTTTCTCAACCTGTGTAGATCTCAAAACGCATTATTGTTTTTAAAAAAAACCAAGCCAATCATACTGCCACCCATCAAACTTGTGTTCACTTCTATTAAATTAATTCGGGTACTTTTGTACATAATTTTATCAAAATTTGTGCAAAAGTATGGACAAAAAATTTAAACAAATTTGCTCAAATTTTTAAGGGCATACGTATTGCATTTCATGAAAGTTTGGTTTCAATACCTTTTTTCTCAAAATATTGAGAAAAAAGGTTTTCCAAGATGGCGACCTCACATAGCCCCGTCAACAAAATATATGACTGGAAGTGATCAGATACCCTTTAGGGCATACGAATAGAATGTGACAAAAACTTGGTGGCTGTAAACTAAGTGGTTCTCAAAATATTGAGGAAAAACAAGATGACGGTCTTACTTTGCCCCGCCCACAAAATATATGACTCAAAGTGATCAAAAGCCGTTAAGAGTTTGGTCGCAATAACTTAAGCGGTTCTCAAAATATTGAGGAAAAGCGAAATTCCAAGATGACGGCTTCTCATGGCCCCGCCCAAAAAATATATGTTTTCTTTGGCCAGAAACCATCATAGACATATGCCAATAACTTACCAAAGTTTCAGGGTAATCTGATGTGTGCTTTAGGAATGCATACATACATACAAACATTAATTTATTTATATATACATATAAATAAATAAATGAATTAATAGATTACATATATTTTATTTTATTTTTTTATTCAATATCCCATTGCAAATAATTCGCCTAGTTTTAGACACTCTTGGAAGCCATATCTTGGAAAATTCAAGTGGCTGCCATTTTGAAACTAAACACGCTAGACGTGTGATTTTTTTTGCGAAGTACTTCTAAGTCTATTGTCTTTCTGAAATTGTATTACAAGATGAGGGTTCCTATTTAAAAAACAAAAGTTGGACCCCTGGGGGCCACATGGGACCCGTCCCTGAAAAATTGGTCACACCATCAGGTGGTTCAATTTGGGATATAACACCATGCAAAATTTCAAAACTCCTTATAAAGCCGTTCAAAAGATATTCAGGTGGTCTCGGACTTTTGGGACAACCTGTATTTTTACTCGTATTAATTTCAATTCATTTAGATTTGATCCCGAAATCAAAATTGGTCAGTCGATATAGATTATAAAAATCTTCGCACTTTTTCCCCCAGCAGAGAGGTTATAGGAAATGTTTATGAGGTCATGCCTCACCAAAAATATGTATAATGTCAACCTGGAGTCATTGCAATACGAGCGTGAGATGTGGAATATTGAAAAATAAGAACCGAAATGTAAGCTCATTTCATGATATGAGAATGAAAAACTTTCCGGTTCACTTCTCAAGCAATAAAAAAAAGGTTTCTGTGAGGTTATAAAATAAAGTACTTGGAATTAGAAACTTCTTTATTTCCAAGTACTTAAGAGGAATTTAATTTAGAGTCAGATGTTGTAAGGAGCCCGGTAATCAATGAAGCAGATGATGATGGTGGCTTTGAATTCTCATTTTTCCTTACCTTCCCTTACATGAATTATTTATCATTTTTGTAAGTAGTAATCTATACAGCTCCTTTATAAAATAACTAGCTGTTTTCCCTTGCTTCGCTACGGTTACAAAATTCAACAAAAATTTCGAGATTGCAAAATAAATCTTCTCAATTTTAGATTTTTGGTGGAACCGACCCCTAGAGTGAACACGGCTCCTATTTAGAAATTTACTCAAAGATATTACTTTTTGCACAGCGGAACACCGTCTAAAATTTCAGCTTTCTCTCTCATCTCGAAGTGATAATTCTAACTATGGGTTTTTGGTGGAACCCACCCCCAAAGTGAGCACCGCTCCTGATTAGAAAATTCAATATTTTATTGAAGGATATGACTTTTTGTACTTTTGAACACCTTTATATTAAATTTCAGCTTTCTCGCTCATCCCAAAGTGGTACTTCTCAATTCAAATTTTTTGGTGGTGAAAACCGTACATAAATCGGGGAGAAACAAGAAATTTTCAAATTTTATATTTTTTATGGGGTCCTTATGTACTATTTTGGGGGGCTCTATTCTCGGTCATTGTTCGATATCTTTTTTAGTTTGCCCAGAAAAAAATTACAAAAAGACCAGCTAAATAGCGTCATTTTTGGCGGTAACTTCCTCCCACTTGAACTTTTTTTTTCTTTCTTATTGCGCACCTACATACTAAAAAGGGACCTGCGTGCCAAGTTTCAAGTCTCTACGTTTAGTCAACGTGGAGCTACGTTGATTATCAGTCAGTCAGTATACCAACTGGGCTTTGCGTTTTATATGTATAGATAGATAGATAATAGAAAATTGAAGTAGGTAAATAGGGCAATCCCTTTCACCAAGTCCTTGCTGGTGACGGACTCTCTTAGTGCCCTTAACATTTCTAACCCCAACGGTATCGATCCAATCATTTCGAAAATATACTCAGCTTGGTCCGATCTCAGAAATGATTCAAAAGATATAGTTCCCCCATGGTGCCCTTCTCATTGCGGCATCACGGGAAATGAAGTAGTCGATAGAGCTGCTAGATCTCCACCTTTAGGTTCAATTTTTAATCTGTGTTCTCCGCTTGACTTCCGGCCATTCCTTGAAAAAATTCTCTTAAGCATGTGGCAGGCGTCTTGGGATGTTGTTGGTTCCAACAAACTTAAGAGCATCAAGCCAATAATATGCGCATGATCCACCAGCAATAGGGATACTCGTGCTGAGGAGGTTGTTTTGGCCAGGACGAGGATTGGCCACACCAGATTTACTCACAGTTTCCTGTTTAAGAGATCTCCTCCGCCCGTTTGTCGTTGCGGCGAGCCTCTAACTGAATGATAGCTTGATGTATATGGGGCTGCAGTTCGATGATAGCAAGATGTATATGGGACTGCAGTTCGATGATAGCTTGATGTATATGGGACTGCAGTTCGATGATAGCTTGATGTATATGGGACTTCAGTTCAATGATAGCTTGATGTATATGGGACTTCAGTTCGATGATAGATTGATGTATATGGGACTTCAGTTCGATGATAGCTTGATGTATATGGGACTTCAGTTCGATGATAGATTGATGTATATGGGACTTCAGTTCGATGATAGATTGATGTATATTGGACTGCAGTTCAACGATAGCTTGATGTATATGGGACTGCAGTTCGATGATAGCTTGATGTATATGAGACTGCAGTTCGATGGTAGCTTGATGTATATGTGAATTCAGTTCTAATTCATTTGTGAGGTCTGCCGCTGAAGATATTAACAGTACAGCAAGTGTATTCTTGGAGACTAATGGACCGTGGGCTGCTCATGTTTTAATCTTAATTTCAAAAAAAATTGTGTATCAAACTACAAATATAAAAAAGATTCACGAGCGGTGAACTATGTATTTTTATATTTGTAGTTTGATACACATTTTTTTTTGAAACAATGACTATACAAACATCCTAAATAATTTATCTAAATTTCATGTTTTAATCAATATTACATCAGTGAAGATAGTAAAAAAAAAAAAAAAAAAAAAAAACACTATACCATTTTAGATTAATTTCTGCTTTCTGTTTCATCCCCTCAGATGGCCCCGGTCAGGATCAGGGTGACACTCTTACACACAATTTCTCGTTATCTCAAATATGACCTATTTTCCTGATAGAAATTAGTAAGGCATGCAAAGATTTCAACAAATAACTTCAAGTAGTTTTTTCCAAGTGCCACTTGAAATAATGCCACTTGCCGCAGTATTCCGACTGTAGTTTAGTTACTACAAGGAGGTACATTCAGATTTTATGATCGAACTAAATGAGGTCTAGTTTCGCCATGATTTTTTTTGCCTTTTTGTCTTATTATACCTCCGGTAGACCTTATTGGGCAATTTGGGATCAAATGGCAGCCTTTAAAGGCCC
>CM022880.1:29911388-29924207 GCA_012654025.1 Pachypsylla venusta
TCTGATCAGCCTAGCTATGGAAAAGTAATCAAAGAACTTGGCGACAAGAGTTTCTTTAAAGGTCTGTCTCTCTGTTCTAAAATTTGCCCAACTTGATGAATCTTGGATTGCACATTCATTACATTCATGTACCCAATTAGGCTACCCCATGACTCATTTTGGCTTTCTCAAATGAATGAGATTTAACAGAACTTCTAGTTTTCACATTTTCGTCCCTGAATTTGAAAGATAATGATATTAAAGAAAGACGAGCAGAAGGAAAATGAAATTAAGAAGCATTGTCCTTAGAGATTCAACATTGAGAAGGAAAAGAACGAAGAGGCATTTGAAAACACATACAAAAATAATAAAGAAAAAAATGTCGATAATAAAAAAACAGATAGGCGAATATGGGTGACATCACAACAGAATGGTGGATAGAATGTGGGGGACACACTTCACCGTCTGCCCACGCGTCTTGATTGATGAGGTAAGATGAAGATTTCTTGACTCATCTTATTCACAGCCATCATCATTGATCGATGGTACCCAAATACTTGGAAATTCCTACGTTTTATCTTTTACCAGAAATTACCACCAATGGAATTTTAAGCTAAAAATACATAAAGGGCCATATGGTCTTTTTTAATGCACTTCATAATAATATCGACTCGCTATCTCTCATATCAAATATAATGTTGAAGGTTAGACAATATCCGAATCGTCTGTTTGAAAATACCTTCTGTCTTGCTCATGTTCCTCCTCCTGATCTCTATTTTTTCTGTCTGTCTGCTGCTAATAAATTTCCTGCTGTTGGTGTGGACTTTTACAACAGTGCTGAGATTTTCTTTTCCGTAAGAAGACAGCTTGACGTGAACCCTCAAGCCCTTTTACCAGACTGATTGACTCCAGGTCCAATTTCTTAAAAATTGAGAAAAACTCAGTTGTTAATTATGACCTAAATAAATTTAAAATAATAATAAATAAAAAAAAAAAAAAATGTTAAAACTCCACTGAAGTATTAGTTATCACTCCGACTACAAATTAGCGAAGTGGCAACTCGTACTTGTAAAATTTCTGTTATATTTTTTTTCAACCTATAAATAAAGGCTATAAATAAAAGACAAGTTCATCTAAAACAATAATTTTATTACCAAAAGATTAGTACACTTACGGTTACTTTTCGACACAATCACCGAAGAGATTGAGGCATTTGTCATATCTGTGGACAAGCTTTGAAATACCCTCTTCAAAGAAAGTTGCCGCCAATGAATTCAAGTAGTCCTTGACGTTGGTTTGAAGGTCGTCATTGGTTTGAAAACGCTTCCCACCAAGCCACGTCTTCAGTTTAGGAAAAAGATGAAAGTCACTGGGTGCTAAGTCAGGACTATATGGCGGATGATCGAAAATGTCCCATCCATATTTTTCGCGAAGCCGTTGAGTTGCTCCAACAGTGTGTGGATGGGCATTGTCATGGATCAGAACAACTCCAGCGGTCAGCTTTCCTCTTCGTTTGTTTCGAATGGCTCTAAGCAAACGTTGTAAAGTTTCACAATAAACAGCTGTAGTGATTGTGGTTCCGGGCTCCATAAACACCACAAGCAACACACCTTGTTGATTCCAAAATACAGTAGGAACTACCTGAATTCATTGGCGGCAACTTTCTTTGAAGAGGGTATTGTAAAGCTTGTCCACAGATATGACAAATGCCTCAATCTCTTCGGTGATTATGTCGAAAAGTAACCGTAAGTGTCCTAATCTTTTGGTAATAAAATTATTGTTTTAGATGAACTTGTCTTTTATTTATAGCCAATCGGTTGAAAAAAGACGACCCTCGTAATTAAATACTCAAGTGACAAGTGACACGTCAAGTGCAGAGGCACTCTATGATTGAACCGCCTTCCATTGCACCTGTAGTCCGGTCAAATTAGATGAAATTTGAATTTATTTTAAGTCAAAATATGGATTTAAAGATTTGAAAAATTAATTCGTTTAGTTCAAAAATCAGTCTTTAAACTGAAAGGTATAAAAAACAATTGAAAGAATCGTGCAAATCGGTTCTAGAGGACAAAAATAAAAGTTCGCTCATCTACACGGGAACGCTTAAAATTAATTGACACAATGTTTATCAGCTGATCTATAAAATCAAATGAGCAGATCTAATACTCTGGTGTCAAATTATTTGTATGTACAAACTTGGTATTTTGGTATGTAAGAAATAGACTTAAGGCGAAGTGCCTACTCCGCTCGAAAATGTGTCAATAATGAAGATGAGCGCTGGCTATAGGTGGCCGCAAGACTACATAACCAATTAAATAATACAAAAATGTTAATACACTTAATAACAAATCAAACAACTGACTACGTTTTCATTTGACTGATTTCAGTCAAGTGAAAACGTAGTCAGTTGTTTGATTTGTTATTAATATGTTACTTGACATAGTATCCCGTTTTGAGAAGGTTAATACACTTGTAAGTAAATAATGTATGAGGATATTTACAATTATTTCTTCCAACTTCTTATAACAGTTCTTTTTTTTTTTTAAAAAANAAAAAAAAAAAAAAAAAAAAAAAAAAAAAAAAAATGCACTTAACCATCGAGTACCTTACATTTCAATGGGATTACAAAAATCCGTTTAAAATAAACATTTTTTAACAGAGGAAAAGTCAGAAAATGTTATGCTGAAAATGCTGTGAAAAAATCGTCTAAATCGATTTTCTCATTTTGCTTTCCCGACTGTGTTTGTTTATTTTTTGTTCTTCATTTTTGATTGATCCATCAATTTTTGAGTTACAAAAACAAAAGTTTATCTCTTTTTTTTGTCTTCATCTGAGAATATTTTTATGTTATTTCTATTTTCGAAAAAAGGGAAAATACCGCGCCACCCCTCACCCCTCCCAATAGCTACATTCCTTTCTTTGTTATTTTACTGCATTCTGGTGACCTTTTTCAAACAATCTACACACACAAATAGGTGTATGTGTGTATTTTGAGTAAAAATTTCAATTATAAAAAAAAATCTAAAATTATCTGTTAAAAGTGTTATTCAAATAATATAAACTTCCATTTAGTTTATTTAAATTAAAAAAATAAACTCGAAACCTTTTATGAAACGCATGTGAAAAAACAGCTTAAACTATAACTCACGTGAACGCGTTTATTATTCCGAATCGAAATTTCTCTCGCGTTTTTTTTTTCTTTTTCTTTTGATCGCGTGTAATAACTACCTACTAATTACAGTAATGTCTAAAATAAATACCTAATAATTACTTGTAATTAAGTTTTTGTTATAAAAATGTTATTTGAAATGTCTTAGAAATGTGCTTTACTGAACACATTTCAATTATTGTGTAATTAAAATTTAATGTTTATTTTCTAAAAAAAAAACAAACTAGATGTGGAAACTAGATAGATAAATATTTGGACACGCTAACCCTGTGATCTCACTTCATAGGGCTCTCATCTCAGAAGTGTTAGATGTTCAAGAACAGATAGTGATGTATCTAATTATATTTCTAAATAAATATTGATTCCTCTGATATTGTTTCTAATTGTGTTAAACCATGTTATAGGTAATTATTTTTATCTGAGCTGATGGTGTAAAAGAACACAGAAAACAACGAATGTGTTTTTTAACTCACTCCCTGGTGTTTTTTATGATATTAAATTGTCATCGGCATGGTTTTGGGCCGGTGTCCAATTTTCGAATCCCAGATGATGCCAAATTATTTTATATTCTCATACATCTTTTTTTCTCATACATCTACCATCGGATACGATGATGATCTAAGACTCCATTTATTGTTAATATTTTGGTACACTTCCAAATAATAACTACAATCGGCCATACCCTGTAGAGTCCTTCATATAACTATTAAACGGCTAGATAAAACATTAGGAGTAATGCTCGATCATTTGGTGGATGCGCCAAAGTACGAGTACTGTTGTATTTATGGTACAACCTTTCGCATTTCGCATAATAAGGTGTCAATTGCGAATAATTTGGTCGGGGCGCCTAGGTAAGTACTTGTGGATCCTATACTGTGTATCTAACGTGTACCTATATGTTGTCTGGTGTAATAATAAATATGGTGGATGCGCCAAACACTGGTGTATTTTGGAAGATAGCAGCCAACACGCTGCATTGCGGCAATACCACTCTTCTGGATAAAATATTGATTAAGCTTTGAAATCTTATAAAGACAAAACCATCACATTTATTACCTTCTAAGGGAGTGAAAAATACTTGTTTGATCTATACCAGATAATTTATCTCCGCCCCTGTGCAATGCATATGAATTCAGTTCAATTCTGGATGGATCTATAGCAGATCATTATTTATCTCAACCTCGTGACAATGCGCAGGAATTCAGTTCTATTCTGCGCAATGCGCATAAATTCAGTTCTATTCTGGATTGATCTATACCAGATAATTTTCTCCACCTCTGCGCAATGCGCATGAATTCAGTTCTATTCTGGATTGATCTATACCAGATCATTTTCTCCACCTCTGCGCAATGAGCATGAATTCAGTTCCTTTCTGGATTCCTCACGTAACTAAAGAACTCTCATTAAAACTCCCAATGAACGTTTGTTCATGAAAGAAGCTATAATGTCCGCATCGCTAGCAACAATGTCGAATACGTCCTAGCTTGACTTATTTTTGTGAACGTTAGTGAACTCCACTTTTGACCCCGGTATCCTGAAATGCACTTGTATGTGTGTATGTTTGTTTGTCACGGCATGTAAGCCACAATTTTCCTCCGATTTTGATGAAATTTGGTATATATATTTAGGACATGAAGAAAATTTGAGAGAGCCCCCCCCTCCCCAGAGCTCTTCGNCAGAGCTCTTCGGGGTTTTGAAAATGATTTTTATCTTTTTAACGGTTTATTGTACAAACGTATAATTTTGTTATGTTATGGCTGATGTTAGGGGCTTTTCGATTTATGAAAAATTTGGAGGCCCTGTCCCTAACCGGGGGACCAAATATAGTGTTTTTTGAAAATGATATTTATCTTTTTAGCGGTTTGTTGTAGAAACGTAAAATTTTGATATGTTATGACTGATTTTAGGGGCTTTTCGGTTTATGTAATATTTGGTGGCTCCCACCCCGTGGGGGGGGAAGGACCTCCAAAATTTTCATATTAATATTTTGTTTTTTAAAAATGATTTTTTAAAATTTGATTAAGATATTTTTTTGTATAAATGACTACAACACTAACGTGAACACCTGAATATCTTGATCCACTAGTTATAAAACCTGTACTGATTTAGAAAGGTGAGGACTGTGAGGAGGGTCCCGTTTTGTTAATAACATTCCATCATATTTTTTATGCAAAACAGTAATTTGAGTATTTTATTAGCATGCGGATGTGTGAGAATGTTAGGAGTAGGGCAGTGGGTTTTAATTTAATGTCACACTGTCCGAGGCCACTTTATCTCAACATGGGTTTTATGAGCTTTTCTCAGGTTAGTTGACACATAAAATATGACATTTGACGAATGATCCGAAATGACCACATAAAGGTATTATATGAATTTTATCTATGCAAATAATGCACTCTTCAAATTCACAATCAATAAAATTGCACTTAAATATGTCATCAGATTTTATGATTTATTTGTTGCTTCCCTATACATCTGTTTGGGCTATTCTATTCTTTGATTACATATTAAACTAGCGAGGTTGTGTGGGTGACCACGTAGGTTAAGGCCCTCGTTATGCTGGCTATTTTCGGCCCAACCCAAGTTAGGTGAGGTAAATGTGGGTAGCTGGATTGCAAGTTTCCAGCGAATGGAGGGTGAATTGAATGATCAATGTTAAAGAGACGATAACCCAAATTAAAGAAAGAAGAAAAAAAAACATCATTCCACCACTTTCGAATGCCATTTGTAATGGCACTAGTAATTCAATTTAAATTTTCTTAATTTTCTTTTAGCCAACGTCTATGGCATGTTGTGAATAAAGCAGTTCCCGTTAGATCACTGAAGTTAGACAACGTCCAGCGAGGTTATACCATGTTATATCCCACGTGGGTTCGCGCTCTCGTGGTGCTGGCTATTTGTCCGGCCCAACTCAGGTCAATGTGTATTAACACCCGAAAAAAAAATTATAGGAGAGCAGAAACCCAGTTCGCGCCTTCGTGATGCTGGCTATTTGCCCAACCCTGGTCAATGTGGATAACTGGTTTGCAAGCTTCTAGCGAATCTCTTACCGTCTTGGCAGAACAATTATTTATACCCATACAAAAATCGGAAAATTAGCCGTAAAACTCGAGAACGATTGCATAGTTTTGAATTCGGATAATTTTCTTGGGTCTATGTTCTCTTTAGGAGGGGGGGGGGGGCATCTACATAATTAATATTTTCTAAATTCCATACAAAAATCACAATTGGGCCGTAAACCGCTAGACATTTTTTGATTTTGATAATATTTCTGGGGTTTCGGTCTATAGCTTTTTTTTTAAATAGAGGGGGTCCATCCACTTATTTTTCGAATTCTCTTACTGTGTTTGGCTAAACTATTAGTGATACCCATACAAAAATCGGAAAACCGGCCGTAACTCTAAAACGGTTGGACAGTTTTGAATTTTGATAATATTTCTGGGATCTTAGCCTACAGTTTTGGGTAGTTCCGTTCCCATCTATTTCTCGATATCTCTTACCGTTTTCCGTTTTGGCTAAAAAATTGGTATTTTCTCAATTTTCTTTGCCCGATCCAGGATTCGAACTTGTAACCCTGGAATGGCCAGTCATAATTTTTTAATTGAAATTAAGGATTGAAAGGCCACCTAAAATTTTCTTGCGAGTTGATCTGTTGTACGCGGCAAATTTTGAGGTACAACCTTGACTTCGGCTGTAACTCAAAAACTGTTCGACATTATTGAATTCTAATAATTTTTCTAGGTTGTTAGACCATGTATGGTTCTAGGGGGGGGGGGTCCTTTCCCAGCCATTTTTGTATATCTCCTACACTTCTGGCCATATAATGCCGGACAAATAAACATACATACTCGTACAGGCATACCCAAATACACACATGCAAAATATTTCTTTTTTATATATACACTAGTATCCCCCCATCACGGTTTCTCCCGCGTATATTTTAAATGAAATCACATTTTTATATACAAGTATCATGTTATCTCTCTCGCTCCAATGTATTTCTTGTTTACTTTTCGCTATTTGTACCCCTTAAATTTAAAATTTTGCAAAATCCTTTCTTAGTGCGCACTTACATGATGCAACAAAGGTCCCTGCCACATTTCAAGTCTGTGGCATTAATTGTTTCGGCTCTACATTGATCTGTTACTAAGGACATTGCCCTTTATATACAAGGTGTCCCAAAAGTCCGAGACCACGTGAATATCTTTTAAAGGGCTTTATGTAGAGTTTTGAAATTTTGGATGGTATTATACCCTAAATTAATTCACCTGATGGTGTGACCAATTTTTCAGGGACGGGTTCCATGTGGCCCCCAGGGGATCCAACTTTTGTTTTTTAAATACGAACCCCCATCTTGTGATACATTTTCAGAAAGACAATAAAATTGGAAGTACTTTGCAAAAAAAATTTACACGCCTAGCGTGTTTGATTTCAAAATGGCGGCCATTTGAAATTTGCAAGATATGACTCCCAAGAATGTTTAAAATTAGGCGAATTATTTGCAATGGGATATTGAATGATTGTATAGGACACAAATGTCGAGGAACCTAGAGCACCTAGTTTTATACACTTCGCCAAATTTTAGAAATAATTCGCCTAGTTTTAGACATTCTTGGGAGTCATGTCTTGGAAAATTCAAATGGCTGCCATTTTGAAACCACATGGGACCTGAAAAATTGGTCACACCATCAGGTGGTGTAATTTGGGGTATAATACCATGCAAAATTTCAAAATCCACATAAAGCCGTTCAAAAGATATTCAGGCGGTCTCGAACTTTTGGGACACCCTGTATAAAGATATATAGATATTCTGCTCTCCTATAATATTTGGGTGTTACTACTAAGTTGACGCACCCTTTATGCAACTTGTCTGGAACGATAAAAAATGCATTTATGAAAAGAATGGGAAGAGAACCACAATAAATAAATTGTATTTCCTCGACTTGAAATATTGTCGGATAAGAGTGACAGACGTTTGCAATAAACTTTTATAGGTTTAGAAAAGGCTTTAAAGTGAGGTATGGGGAGGACGAGAGGTAGTCTTGGGGACAACTCCACAGAATTTGACTTTAATACTATGAAGTCTAAGAAGCATTGAATATAACTGTAGTTGGCCTCATCCCGAATTATGTAGTTATAACCAGAATAACTTAGCACAGGTCAACAAGAGGTAGAACATGTAGAATAATCAGAATTACGTACCACAAGTGTAGGAGGAGTAGAACATGTAGAATAATCAGAATAACGTAGCACACGTCTAGGAGAGGTAGAACATGTAGAATAATTAGAATAACGTAGCACAAGTCTAGTAGAGGTAGAACATGTAGAATAATTAGAATAACGTACCACATGTCTAGGAGAGGTAGAAAATGAGAATAATCAGAATAACGTAGCACACGTCTAGGAGAGGTAGAACATGTAGAATAATCAGAATAACGTACCAGAAGTCCAGGAGAGGTAGATTTAATCAATTTGAGTTTCAGAACTATCGATAGTATCGATCGTTCTCATACTAGGTATATTCGACCAAGTATTAGCGATTGTTTAGTGACGTACGAATATGTAGTTATGAAATAAAACATGAAAATTGTTAAAAAATAATCGGTTACAGAACTTAATCTACGAAGAAACGTGTAAAACGATTGGTGGGGGGGAGGGGAGGGAGCGGCGAATCATTCTTTGCCCCGGGCGCTCAATGATCCAGGTACGCCACTGCTTGTATCCTATTTTATCCAAAACTTTAACGTGGGTTGTGTTTTACGGATTGAATAGTTTTTGTTTCTCTTCATTGGCAACTTACCATAATATATGGGTTTATTATTTTTCTACGGAACTCCTTGTTCGTGACTGCCAGTAGCGCCAAGCTATACAGATACAAATGCGTTTAGGACAAACATTTGTATGGGGGACAGACAGATTTCTATTTTATTTTCAATTCTACGTAAGATGTAAAATTTTGAGGATGATTTTTATGGTCAATTCCAAATGTTCATTTTGAAAATCTGTTTGTAAATATTTTTTGGAGCATTTTCCGAGCTGAGCAAGCTGAATGAAAAACAAAGTGATATATGGATGGAAAATGGGCACAAGGGAGTTCCTGAGTGAATTCATGGACATAAATTTAAAATTTTAATAAAGGCCGGCGCGATATAAATTGCTGATGTTGTTTGGGATAACGTAGGTAGATATACCTACTCTTGTATTAAAATTATGTAAGGAATACAAAATTTCATATGAGACCCTCTTTCAAAACTGTTAAGGGGAAAAATAATAAAAAAAATGTTTTTTCACTTTACCTTTAATCAGAATTACGTACCACAAGTCTAGGAGGGGCAGAACATGTATAATAATCAGAATTACGTACCACAAGTCTAGGAAGGGCAGAACATGTAGAATAATTAGAATTACGTACCACAAGTCTAGGAGATGTAGAACATGTAGAATAATCAGAATAACGTAGCTCACGTCTAGGAGAGGTAGAACATGTAGAATAATCAGAATTACGTACCACAAGTGTAGGAGGAGTAGAAAATGTAGAATAATCAGAATAATGTACCACAAGTCTAGGAGGGGCAGAACATGTAGAATAATCAGAATTACGTACCACAAGTCTAGGAGATGTAGAACATGTAGAATAATCAGATTAACGTAGCACACGTCTAGGAGAGGTAGAACATGTAGAATAATCAGAATAACGTAACACACGTCTAGGAGAGGTAGAACATGTAGAATAATCAGAATTACGTACCACAAGTCTAGGAGGAGTAGAAAATGTAGAAATTTCGTGTTTGCTAGAGAGAACAAGGGATAAAATGCGAGACTGTGCCGTAGTCAAAAGAGGACATCTGATCAGCCTAGCAATGGAAAAGTAATCAAAGAACATGGAGACAAGGGATGAAATGCGAGACTGTGCCGTAGTCAAAGAGGACATCTGATCAGCCTAGCTATTGAAAATTAATCACAGAACATGGAGACAAGGGATGAAATGCGAGACTGTGCCGTAGTCAAAAGCTGTTAAAAAAGTTTACTCCTCATTCTTGTTCCTCTTGAGGTTCAAACATTCTAGAATACATACATACTTTATTTGCTATGAAACACCTGGTATAATGATGGAGCTGTTAAAAAAGTTTACTCCTCAACCTTGTTCCTCTTGAGGTTCGAACATTCTAGAATACAAACATACTTTATTTGCTGTCAAACACCCGGTATAAAGATGGAGCTGTTAAAAAAGTTTACTCCTCTACCTTGTTCCTCTTGAGGTTCGAACATTCTAGAATACATACATACTAACTCCTCATCCTTGTTCCTCTTGAGGTTCGAACATTCTAGAATACATACATACTTTAGTTGCTGTGTGTTCCAAACATAAATTCAACGCGATGCCTGTGGCAAACCATGAATGGGATAATAGATCGTAAAATGAAGAAATTGTGGTATAGACAAAAGAAAATAATAAACAGGGCAGGGGTGATTTCATTGTAAGACATCAGGTATATAACCCCAAAATGGGGAGATAAATGGCGAATCATAGAATGACCTGAGGGACAAAAAAAGTAGTGTTAAAATGAAGGGGAGATTGAGACTTCAACTTGGACGCCAATAACTTTGAACCACTAATGACGGAAAAGAAAAGTTACGCAAAAGCCGGGAGATTGTACGGGAGAGTAATGACACCAGCGTGAATGCACAGTTCAGAAACCTGGGTGATAACTAAATCAAAGGAGAGAAAGTTGGAGATAGCTGAAATAAGAATGTAACGTTGGATATGTATCCTAATGCACTCCCATTAGGTTCTCAAAAAAAGATAGAGAAAGGGTGAAATTTAAATCAGTGGTGAAGAAAATTCAAGAGAGTAGTTTAATAGAGAGAAAGTAGAGACTTTGGGAATGGAGGAAAGAAGGAATACCAAAATTATGATAGAAAGATAAGGTTGCAAAGGACTTAAGAGCTAAGGGATGGAAATAGGAGAAAATTTTATAATGAGGCTTTTGGAGAAGAAAAATGAAGAAAGATAGCATTGACTTCAATAAAAAAATTGGAATTAAATTTGGGAAAATGTGCAATATAAGAAGAAGAACTCAAAAAGAGTTAAATAAAGAAAAGCGGCAGTCAGCCTTAGAGAATTAGAACTAGCATTGTGTAAAAAATGACACTCAAGGTATCTAGTTCAACGAACAAAAGACACTCCTTAGGTAAATACGCACTTTAATTTCCAATACATAAATCCATCTATTTAATTGAAAAATATTTCCCACTAGATTATCTTGTACTGTCAAAAAGTTTGTTCTGCAAAAAGTTCGGCAAACAGTGCGCCGAATGGTACGTACACATATGCGCACTGCGGCACGAGCGCGGCAATCGCGCGGCATGTTCGTCAGATTAGCACTTGTTTTCACTGTGCGCGCGAGCAAAACGCGCGGCAATTTACTTGATCCATCTCCTCTGGGTTTTTTCACGAACACTTTGAAATGTTTGTGGCTGTGTTCGTCAGATTAGGACGTGCTGGGGGTTGAACCCACGTCCTCCTGTTTATTAGGCGAGCGCTTAACCACTGAGCTACCGATCAATTATTTGTATTAATATTAGTATTGTTTTATTATCTCTGGCACCGAGCTCCAAAGTATACATTGTCCATGTTAGAACGTTTTATTTAAAAAAAAAATCCGCCATTTCTTATCAGTGTGCTGTCACCACTGTCTCCGTGAATTTAGCTATCACAAAATAAATATCAACTGATGTTTCGACTGATAATACTGATATGGTTTGCTTTTTTTTTTGAGTGTTTTAAAAGTGTCAGTAAGCATGGACAATTTGCCCATGGAAACGTACATTTATGTAAACGCACATTTACACGGTCTTGTGACCCCTGCGACTTTCTTCATGGGGTTACATTATATAAGTCAATTTCGTTATGGGGTTACATTGAGTCACCCAACTCAAACAAGAACTTAGGAGAGTGATGAGAGGATTGGTCGTGGTCGGCCAAATGTGTGAGCGCGTCATAGAAAGTTTCATGGACAGAACACTTGCCTGAAGGGTTTCTAGAGGGCGGCGGGGAGGGGGGCACAAGCCTGATATCGTTTTTAAAACGTAAACTTCTTGCACACTTTTGTAAATGCAAAAATTTATTACATTTAAAAAAATCTGCCAATGTGACACATGGGTTTATTATTTTTCTTGCAAANCCCCCCCCAAACAAAATTGTAGGGTGCAAAAAAATGATGGAGGTCTCGTGACGATTCCAAAGCTGGGGCGTAATTATCCCCTAAATTTGACATACCTAGAAAATTTGAAGCCTCTGACTCTTAAAATTCTCCTTTTAGACAGGATTAATGAAAACCGCTTTAAAGCGGTAAAAACCGTCAGCGATATATTTAATTTCGGAGCTTACTGAGACCCCATTAATGACATACATACAAAATTTCAAATCCCTAGCTCTTACCATTCTCGTTTTAGACAGCAATACTGAAAACCGCTAAAAAGCGGCAAAAATCACCAAGGGCGTATTCGATTGCACCCAGTTTCGGGGCACAATTAGAGTCCAGATGGTACCTATATACCAAATTTCATCCAAATCGGTCAACGCTAAGTGGCAAAAGTGCCCATCACGGCGTACGGCGGACAAACGGATTTTTTTTTTAATCGATTTTTGGATTCTACGTACCTTGAAA
>CM022880.1:29924354-29937936 GCA_012654025.1 Pachypsylla venusta
GGGGGGGGGGGGGCTATAGCCGGCCAGCCCCCCGCTTGTGTACGCCCCTGACATATTTTCTATGTGAGCTGCATCAACTTTACTTTCAGTTCATGTGGGAGTAATTTCTTGGCTCTTTGTACACTTTATTTTAATGAAAGTTTACTGTGGCAATGTGAAAATGCACTGAAAACTGAAAGCTTTGATAGAATAAGAATTACTTACATTACTTTTTATTAACTATGAACGTACTCTTTCTGCTTTTGCATAAAGACTAATGACTTCCTTTTTTCTTGAACTGTGGACCTCAATCACTTCCCAACCCAATGGTACTAACCAGTGGACGTATCACTTAGGACTCCGAATGGATTTCCATTCGCCACAATTAAAAGTAACCAAATGTACTAACCAGTGGACGTATCACTTGGGACTCCGAATGGATTTCCATTCGCCACAATTAAAAATAAACTGTATCCGTCCATACCAAATTTCATCAAAATCGAATAAGACGTCTGGGAGTGATCTAGGAGTTAAAATAAGATCAATACTTCGTTCAGACTCTATCTTGATTCGCAGAGAAAACGGCAAAAAAAAAAGCCATAGAAATCCATAGAAAAATTTCTATGGCTTAGAAAAAGCCATAGAAAAAGATTAGTTCTACAGCATTTCCCGAGGCTGTACCACGGGAAAAAATGAAGACGAAGTTACAGCTTGCTTTTTTTTTAAAAAAAAAAATGTATTTTGGCTTAACGTCTCTTTAACATCTATTGGTTATTCGAGACGGTGGTTTCACCCTCCATTCGCTGGAAATTTGCAAACCAGCTACCCATATTGACCTCACCCAGCATAGGTTGGGCCGGAAAATTAGCCAGCATACCGAGGGCGCGGATTCACGTGGACACCCATATGGAAAAACTAGCTGGACGTTACTTAACTTCAGTGATCGAACGAGAACTAATGTATTCAACGTGCCATAGACGCTGGCTTTTATATACTCGTAGTTTTCAATGTCTATCAAACAAAATAGTTTTATTTTCAAGACAGGTATAAAGAAATATACAGCTAGCTAAGTAAAAAAGTAAAACTAAAGCCCTTGAAAAGGCTATATTTATGCAATTTCATTCTTATGACAGTTACAAATTATACATCTCGGTGTACTGTACTCCACTTTTTTCGTTGCTGCAAAGGTCTGAAATATATATTATACTCTTTCGTTTGTAAATGTAGGTCACTGCGATAAGTTTCCCATAATAATGTGTCAGTATATTATTCTATTGCAACACATAGCAAAATCTTTGTGACTGAACTCCTCAATCTAATGGTATCATGTCTAATTTTATTTCTAATGATTGTTTACCACTCGCATTAAATCAGCAATATTGATGGTGATTACAAAATTGAAACAAGCTGTGTCTACTGCTTGGAGTATGTTGGTTTTATTTAAGGGAAACTTTAAGTCTTATGCGGGGTTTTATTTGTCCAATGACCCCCAACTTGTCTATAGGAAACTGTCCGACTTCCAAATTATTGATTGAACAAAGTGAGATCTAGTTTTGACAGCACAATTTTCTTTAAATGGCTGTTCCTTCCATCATAACTTTCGAAGGACTTGTCTAATTTTGATGAAAGTTTCTTGAATTATTTGATTAGTTTTTGGGTCCCTAGGGGCCCACTTCGCGGCGCCAAATTATAAGCGACATGGATGTCAGTAGTATTTCAGAAAAGAGTTTGGACGTTCAATTTCTTTAAGTCTTGTCAATTAGTTTTGTATCAGACATACCTTGAGAGTTAAATAGGGTATGTTCTTTTGGAAGTTGATCGTATGGTTGTCGTATCAAGAATTTATCAATTCTGACTCTTCAATTATTCCCTCAAAATTATGATAAAAAATTGTCGTCTCAATCTTCTTATCTATTTTTTTGAAAACAGATTCGTCTTAAAATAATAATAATAAAAAAAAACACCAAGTGTTGATTGTTTTGGATATTGATTTGCTTTTTTGAATACCTAAGGTATAGCATCCCTGTCTGCCGTAAGTGCATCATAAAACAGACAACACGTGGTGTCCCTAAGAAGATTCACATCCGAGTAGTAAACACGCTTGCTTAAACTTCATTAATCTGACAGGAACTTGTGTATACAACGTTGTTAAGTCTTTTTTTCCCCTATTAAAATTTGCTTTGAAATTTTCCAAGATGATCCCCCATGTACTAGAGAGGAAATTAATTAGCAGCATAGGTATAAGCTGTGGCTGTAGATGAATTTTATATTCCATTTCTAGCTATAAACTAAACTTAAATATATCTTTAGCTTTTGTTCAATTTCCTCACAACAAAGATTTTTCTTTTTCATTAAAATCCGTGCTCTGCCTTTCTCACATTGCATCTCTAAAGTATACACCAACAAAAAATTGAAAATGTAAAAAAAGTATGCTTTCATTAGAAAGTGTTGAGAGTTGCGAGAGGAAACCTTGTGGCAGTATTTTATTCCCACATTTTTGATATTGCTTTGATAATAATGAACCAAAGCAAACAACTAGATACTCCAATCCAATTTAATACGAGAAATACTGATAGATCTGTGAATTGTAGTCAGTCAAAAGTGGCCACGGATGTATGAGAATGCAGCTACAAAAAAATTTGTTGTTTGCTGCTAAAGAGCATCATACATCACTTTTGGTTTATTATTTTCAATAATGAACCTTTGGAATCGTCACGGAAAAAAATACCCCCCCTCAAAATTTGATATTATACGTTTCAGGGTACGTAGAATCCAAAAATCGAATAAAAAAAATCCGTTTGTCCGCCGCGCCGTCCGCCGTACGCCGTGATGGGCACTTTTGCCAGTTAGCGTTGACCGATTTGGATGAAATCAATTAGAACCCATATGGGTTCTAATTGTGTCCCGAAACTGGGTGCAATCGAATACACCCTTGGCGATTTTTGCCGCTTTTTAGCGGTTTTCAGTATTGCTGTCTAAAAGGAGAATTGTAAGAGCTAGAGATTTGAAATTTTGTATGTATGTCATATTTAGGGTTTCAGCTAGCTCCGAAACTTTTGGGTTCAATCAAGCATACCGCTGGCGATTTTTACCGCTTTAAAGCGATTTTCATTAATCCTGCCTAAAAAGAAAATAGTAAGAGCCAGAGACTTCAAATTTGGTAGGTATCAAAGCAAGTTGCAAAGCAAATGTGGGTAACATTGACCTCACCCAGCCTGGATTGGTACCCGAAAAACATAGCCAGAATCACGAGGGCGCGAACCTACGTGGACTCCCACATGGTGCAACCTCGCTGGACGTTTCTTAACTTTAGTGATCCAACGGGAACTGGTATATTCAACGAGTCATGGACGCTGGCTATGACTAAAATGTGCCCAGAGTTTATCCTTTTTGTTGGATTTCGTGAAATGACGGCATTGCTAACCTACGTGATGAAGACATTGACTTGAAGATCGTTGTTGTTGTTGACACATTTGATGATGTTGTTTTGAACAACTTAGAAAACAAATTTCCTTTTCACAAACTTGATGCTTTCACACGTGACTGGGAAAATGTCGAAAACAATGCCCCATCCCCATGTACATTACGTGTTTAGATAAATAAATCATATCAAAGGTTTTTCTTTGGAAGTCACACACAACAGTTGTCGAAAATTTCGACATTATCTGACACTTTTCAAAATGGGTTTCCTATTTCTTTACTTTTAATTTTATTTATATAAATTTATGAGCATAATATATTTACACCACACTTCGTCCTGGTGTTTGGTGTGATAACAATATTTTATTTATATAAATTTATGAACATAATATATTTACACCACACTTCGTCCTGGTGTTTGGTGTGATGTGTGATAACAATATTTTAGTTCCGGTATGAACCTAGTAACTTTTGTCCTTATTCAAAGGTCTATCATAATATTATACATTCAAGATAACATGGTACTAGTAATTTCGTGAAACGTGAATCCCACCCAGTTCAAATAGACAAGTACCGGGATTTGTAATATGACCCAAATACTAATCAGCAAAGTCTTCTTTAACTTCATCTTTTACAAATTCCATTTCGTTTTTCTACCCTAATTCTTAAAAACTCTGCTTCAAAGCAGATTATCGAAATGGTACAGCTAAAGAGTATAGGCAAAGAAAAAAAGGTTTTGGAATGGTACAATTGAGGAAAATAACGTCAACCCCAAATTAATAGAATTAGGAATAGGTGACATTAAAGAGAGAAACAATTTTATTTTTAAAAAAATGAAGCTGCCTTTTTGGGTCAATTTTTTTTTTTTTTTTAATTTTTTTTAAGAAGAAGACAGCAGTAAGGAGTGCTAAATTTGCCAAAAAAATTGTGCGTCATAATAAAATGCTTGGGTACCATTTCAATTTAATAATGTTTAATGTACTGTATATATTTCAAATTCCAAAAATTCGTTCAAATGCTATCTGCATATGACAGCTTTATTTTATCCTCTTGAACAAATCCCAATCATTTTCATTTATCTTATTTTCTAGAAAGAGAATTCAGCCAGAATTTATGGTTAATAGACTTTCTTTTGTTAACTTCCAGTGATGTCAATTTTGAATATGCAACCCCCGTAAGATTTAACATATTTATACTTTTCGAATGTTGATGAATACCTAATTGAAAATGTTTGCAGCAGACAGAATGATATTATAAAGAACTCGCTGTTTCCCCGTTGTTCACTACGGTTACGAAATTCAACAATTTCGAGATCGCGAAATTAAAGCTTCTCAATTTTAGATTTTTGGTGTAACCGACCCCAGAGTGAACACGGCTTCTATTTAGAAAATTCAATATTTTACTCAAAGATATTACTTTTTGCACTACTTTTAGCTTTCTCGCTCATCCCAAAGTGATACTTCCTAAACTATGGGTATTTGGTGGAACCGACCCCAGAGTGATCACGGCTCCTACTTATAAAATTCAATATTTTATTCAAGGATATGACTTTTTATACTGCGGAACACCTTTGTATCAAATTTCAGCTTTCCCGCTAATCCCGAAGTGGTACTTCTCAATTCCGATTTTTTGGTGGTGAAAACCGTCCATAAATCGGGGAGAAACCGGAAATTTTCAAATTTTATATTTTTTTTGTGGTCCTTATATACTGTTTATAAATCGATCGGACGCATGTAAGTATGTTTCAACATTCCATTGTCTTTCGTCGGACAATGTCGTCCACCTTCTCTGAGACTACTTGCAACTGTTTCAATATCAGAATCCATACTAATATTATAAATGCGAAAGTGTTCAAGAAATGAAAATGATTAAAAAACACTTGATTTTATGTTCTACAATTTTTAAATATTATTCGATATGCGTATTTCGGATTTTACTTCATTATCAAGAATGATAAATACACGTGTCGAATAATACGAGTATATTAACATTGTAGAACATAAAGTGAAGTGTTTTTCATCATTTTCATTTCTTGTATTTGATAGTTCTACCAAGTGTCCTAAAGGTTTTCTTTCTTTAACGAGGAATGTGTTATAAATTGCAGAATAAAAGGTTTTTAGACCTCAATCCCATTTAATTTGCTATCATCAAAGCCATTGTTGCTATAGATACTCGTACCTACTTATAAATTGACAACCAATGATTCTGTGAACTGTAGTTTTTAATGGCCATCATGCGGTCTCAGGTGGCCCTATATGGTCCAAAAAATAATCAGCTTGTTAACATAATAATATCCATACTGTATTTCATTTAATTGTGAACAATTTTACAAAATTAAAATATTTGAAAATAGTATTCAAAAATCTGCTACTACTTAATTGTATGCAATGTATATCTGAGTGGTCACCACACAGATTCAATTCACCGTGGACCACTCCTCCAAATGCTTCAGGGCGAGAACCTACGTAGACACCCAGGTGGTACAACCCCGCTAAACGTTGTTAACTTCAGGGGTGTAACGGGAAATTGTGTATTCAACGTGCCATAGTCGCAGGCTAGGGTCTCATAACTAACACCATGCTTAATGTGAGAAATAAATATATTATATCTACTCGTATGATGCATAGCAACATGAACAATATCATGAGAAAGATCTATGGGCCGAACTAATGGAACATTCTTGTTACAATAAACTGGAAAACTTGTTACGGAGTCTTTGCGTCTGGGATTAGGAATATTAAATAAAATTTGCAAAAAGTTATTTGGAAGTAGCAGAAAAAGTGGGTCCTCATAGCTACAAACTAGCTTTCGTGTTAATATATACGACAGTTGCTTACTCTTGACGTGCTTGATTAAATAATTCAAGCAAATAGTCCACGCTTCCTCCCCTGTAATGCATGAATGCCACCAATAATTTTATAATAATGTCATGAATTATCAGGGAAGCAGCGCAATGTAAATATGTGTATAAATTTTAATTTACATTGTACCTTGCTTTATCTATCCTTTTGACCTTTCTAAGCAAAACATATTACATCAATTATGTAGTCAGCCGTTTGTCCCGTTATAATAATATATTGCTTGGCTGCTGTCCGCATAATTACTATTAAAATGAAAAATTTCTGTAGGTATACTTTTGAGCAGGGCGGGGGGGGGGCAGCAACAGTAAATATTGTTGCTGTGCTATTGTAAAATAAACATAAATAATTATAAAGAATGAAGCGAAAATACTTGAGCTTATGTTGTGCTATAAAATAGGTACTTAAAAAACAAAATCGTTAAAAATATTTTTAAGAGGGATATAATCGATTCCGAAACACTGGCTTGAGAATGCTATTAGCCTGAGACGCCTGAGTGCTATAGAAAGTTCACCCTAATATTAATTTTTACTTTCCTTATCTTATAAAAATGAAAGTATTGAAATTTTCGATGTCGAGTTTTCAAGGTCAAAACACGTTTTGAGCTCTCAAAAAAAGAGCCAAAATCTCGAGTTTCAGCCATTGGTCCGTGTGTCCGCCTGTCTGTCTGTGAACAAGATATCTCAAGTGCTAGAGACTTGAAATTTGGTATGTATGTCAGATTTATGCCATGAACGGTAAAATGAGCTTTTGGTGGAAATCGAATATACCGTTGGCAGTTTTATGCCACTATTTAGCGGTTTTCGCATAGCCTGCTTAAAATGAGAACGGTAATAGCTAGAAATTTAAACTTAGTGCCTGTTCATATCAATTTCATACAAAAAATTGAAAAATACAACTTAGGTTGAAGTGTAATATATTGTTGGCCTCTAATTAGAGGTTGAAGGCCGCTTTTTGGCAGTTCTGCATAAAACCAGAATGGAAAGAGCTAGAACTTAAAATTTGGTGCCTATTCATATCAATTTCATACAAAAAATTGATAAATACAACTTAGTTTGAAGTGTTATGTATTGTTGGCCGCTAAATAGGGGTTGAAGACCCCTTTTTATAGATAAGGAAAGTCGTGTGATGTTCACACCAGATTTTTTCATCTGAATCGATAATTTAGTAAATTTAAATCATATATTATTAGCTGTTCGATATTTCTAATTTTTGGATGCTCAATAATTAAGTAAAATCGGAAATACGTTTATCGAATTTTATTCTGTATCGTGTGTTTTAAAAGTTTTTATTCTGAAAACTTTTTAAGATCCATGTATTCAATATGTTTGCGGCTCCACATCAACTAAAAATAAAGCGGCTAATCTTGTTTTTAGTAATCTCATTTGTCCGCATTTTGTTTTGTGAGATTACTTATCTCACCAATTTTCAATTTCATCCGGTAAATTATAATCTCGCATCACTCAATGACATTCTTCATAGAGATGAGCAGCTAGCACTGCCTAAAACATTTCCGAGCAAGCATCTATGTGCCATATTATTTGTACTGTACTGTACACGATGGTACTTGTGTATATAACGTGCCGTTAAATACACCAGTTCACGTTAGATCTCTGAAGTTAAACAACATCCAGCGAGGTTTTACGAAGTGGGCATCCACGTATTAGGTTCTGCTGGCTATTTTTTGATTCCGTCTATTTTTTCGTCCCAAACCAGGTCACAGTGAATAACTGGTTTGGAAGTTTCCATCGAATGGAGGGTAAATCCCCGTCTGGAATGACCAATAGATGAATAAAAACACTATTTTTCATTTCACTCCGTACCCTGGTCCGGAACGCCGCTTTAATATCAGTCAATTGTTCCCGTAAGAGGAGATTCCTTTCATTGACAAAATTGTTTATAGTTGTTTAAATCATGGTGACGCAATAAATCTTGTGAATTTTTTTCTAGAAAAAAGAATTTCTTTCGCTCCCCCTTCCACATTCATCTCGGGAGATTTCAGCATAATGCAGACAAGTTTTGCTTGGATGATCAGAGTTTCCTTTACAAATTAGTCAGTGTGGTTTTTTTTACTTACTCCTTGCAGCAAACAATTTGATAGTAGTAACAATTTTCTTTAGAGAAAAAATAATTTAAGATGGCGAACCTATTTGAAAATTGTGTCAACATCTTTTGTGAAATTCTCATTAAGCAGAGGTTACTTAGTGGAAAAATCTACATTTTCTCTATTAGCTGTTATATTTTCCTATAATACTGATGGTCCCAACAGAAAGTAAAATATACTATACGATACCAAATTTATATTACTTTTAAATATAGGGTGTCCCATTTGAAGTGTAAATTGAGTTTAACCAACTCAATTTATTCCGAAACTACTGGAGTCTAAAAAAAATTATTCTGACCGAATGTTCATAAAAAAAGTCAAGGTCCTCCAAGGTCAGATGAGGGTCAACTCCATTTTTTTAAATAAGACGACCTGAATTTTATTACATTTTCGGATTCCCCATTTAATTCTACGTTCAATTGACTATTCACTTCATATTTTCGTTGAACTTTTTTGCGCCAATTTTGGGAATGTTTTTTGGTCTGACATACCCGTGTGTGGCATATTGAAATGCATTGCAAGAGTGATTTTTTTTTTTAAATGAACAAACAAGTGAAAAAAGGAAACCAAGGAAATGGCGAGAGTTTTCGTTCAATATGCCACACGGGTATGTCAGACCAAAAAACATTCCCAAAATTTGGACCAAAATTTCGTCTCATTTAAGAAAATGAAGTTGACCTTCCTCTGACCTTGAAGGACAACCTTGACAAGTCAGCCAAGGTCATCATAATACGTCTCCCTCTTTTTTATTAACATTCGGTCAGAATATTTTTTTTGTGACTCCAACAGTTTTGGACTAAATTAAGTTGGTCACTTAAAATAGGACACACTGCATACGCGATAATATGTTTGTCTTCATTTTTTTAAGAACTAGAGAGTACAAGAAATCTTATCTCTTTGTAGATGAACGACTGTGCAGAACTCTCTACTATAGCGGGAATGGGCTATTCAATATTTCCATGGTAGAATCCATGTGACTGTAGAAAAATATGAATAGAACGATATACTGATACTGTCCAGCTAGGGGCAACGAGATGCTGGAAGAAAAGCAGAGAATTGAGTTAAAACTAAGACATAAAAATCCAACTGTTGGACCCCTGACAGGGTTAGCGTCTGAAAGGTGTTATACTCGTAGTAGAACTATATTATAATATAGTTCTACATATTTTATAAAAAGTCTATTTTAATATTAAATTAAAGGGCTTAGGTTCATTCAAAATTGATTGGAGCTTAGCTATCCGTTACAGCTAAAGAGCCGTTACAGCCGTATGTTTCTTTTGATTTGTTTAGAGTTTGTTACACTCACCATTCCAAACAAAATTTTGAACAAAATAAATACATTATCCCTGTCTGCATTTCGTTCGGTGCTCATGCAGTATGTAGTTGAGCTACTTTCAAATAATCCTGCGCTATCATGGTTTCTATTTAATACGAAAATCATCTACTTCTTTTCTTTTATTTCTTTTTAAATTTGTTTCATTTTTCTTCATTAATTTTAGGATGATTCTCCACTACCTCCTTCTATTTGTCCTGAGAGTAGATTGAAAAGAACCCATAATGACATTTCCAAACAATTTACTGAGAAAGTGAAACAAAATTGCATACTACCACCACCAACACCACCTAGGTAAATGAGTACATTTGGGAATGAAAAGAAGCAAAGAAAGCATCGGATAAAGGAAAAGAAGGAAAGTAATAAAATTTCAATCATATGGCCATTATTTCTAAAGTCACGTGATTTCAATTATTTATTAGAGGCCCTAAGTAACACTCCAGCAAATAAAATACAAATATATGAATATTGGTCCTATCGCAGAATGCTAAAAAGATCTTTAAGTCGGGCCAGCAAAACCCAGTTTGAACAATTCAACAATGTTAAAATCAGGAAAACAAAAATTGCCAGCCATTTATTTAGATGGAGAGTTAGAAGGAATAGGGAAAGGAAGAGACCAAGAAGTGTGTGGACAGCAGATGTATTGGTGTGGTTTGGAAAACGTCCTGAGGGAACTAACTGATATCATACTGGAGAGTTAGAAGGAATAGGGAAAAGAAGAGACCAAGAAGCGCGTGGACAGCGGATGTGTTGAATATGCTAGTTTTACATAAAATGCGACTCTATGAATATCTTTTGAACCTTTTCATACATTACAGCCTAATTTAGCATATTTCTTTGTTTGTTTCACAATACTTCTTAAATGAATGTGCTAAAGAGCTATAGGTATATAATCACTGAAGTAAAATGGAACTTAGTTGAGGATTCCAAGTGCAATATTTTAAAAGAAATCGTAACTAAAAGAATTAAGTAAGCAAACAAATTTGTTTCAAACTTTCTGAGAAGAAGAAAAACTTTTATGAATAAAAATAATTGCAAACTTTTTATAGAACTTATTTAGATGTAAATATTGCAAGCTTAAATTATTATAAATAACTATGGCTTTTCAGATTTTCGTACTCGGAATTTTAAATTGTGTCAGTAAGGTCACGACGGCTTCCTTACTCGCAAGTTGAAACGGTGTCAAAAAGGTCAGACTGCCTTCCGTAATCGCAAGTTGTAACTGTTTTAAAACGGTAAGGCCTCTCTCTTTAGATGAATTCCCCTATTAGATGATTTTTACCCTTTTAGCTTAAGAAAAATAATCAAAATAAAATTCCATTAACACTTGCCACCATACAAATTTTGAAAATAAGGGAAAATTATTGCTATGTTCTAAGACACTGGATCCAAGCACCTCCATGAATGGTATTTTTTTAAAACTCAATCTGATATGAGGAGGACCCAAGTATGGCAAAGACAAATATTTCTTTTTCCTAATATTGTAGGTATTTTATTTCTGATTTATTAGAGTAAAATTGACAATTCTCGTGATTAGTTTTATTTCCCCAAAAAAAAATGTTTGATCATTTTTTTTAAAAAAAAAATGCACAAAAATAATTGGATAAATATTTTTTGTTTTTCTGGTTCGGAAAATACGCATATCTTTTAAAAGTGATACGATTATTTAAATTTTTAATTTAAAATAAATTAAAACAAAACACCAAAAACACTATTCATTATTATTTATGAAGAAACTAGTTTCGAATCATTCGATTCTTCATCAGTCTAGTCGAGTCTAAAGATGGAAGTCAACTTCCATCTATGATGATTCGAATGATTCGAAACTAGTTTCTTCATAAAGTTTTTTTTTTTTTTGATCATGTAGTTGAAATCATACGTCAGAATCTCGGTTTACATAAACAAATATATTTCAGAGAATACTCATATCTTTTAAAAGTGATACGATTTTTTAAATTTTTCGGTTTATAGAATTTTTATTTAATATTTTTTTTATGAGAATCCTTAATTAAGAAGTCAGTTAAACGTTTCAGTTAAAGGTTGGGCCCTATAATCTTCTCCTTAAATATTCACATTGAATTTACCTAGAAGTCCTGATCAAAATTTATAGTTGTACAATCAATAAAATAGATATGTGTCCAGATCAGTAGTCAGACAAAACTACATCGTGAACTCAAGTCATTTGTATTTCGGTCCTGATGTTACATTCGAACTCAGAAGAATGCAAATTAATGTGAATATAAATTATGTATAGATTTTTGGCAGAAATAAAATATAATTTTCCACCTCCATTTTCCCCCTCCTGACGCGAACACTATTCAATTTACTTTGTGTTTTTTGTCGTCTACCCAGCTACTCTTTTTGTAATTTCTTCCTCATTTTCCCCACATGTCCCGCAACCTAAATATATTTCCACAGTGTAAAATACAGAATCTACTGAATTCAGTTCGATGTGTTTCAATTTCAAATTATAAACAAATACTATCAGAAATGTACTGTTTACATAGTAGTTCTGTTAGCTACAAGTACTAGGCCTGGCACTGTTGGGCCAGCCCCAACAGGGTCATTTCTTAATGGCATCTCGCGTTAGTCGCATTCCAATTAAGTCAACTTTTGACAGCAATGTCTTATGGCGTAGAAGATTATTTTTCGATGGATTTTTAAAGTATATTGTTTGAAATTATTGGTTTTAATCATTCATTATTTCTTCGTAGACTTTCTTTTCACAGTAGGTACTCACCCAAAAAAGTGGTTTTGTGAAATATTATTTATTTATATTTCCAATGGGAAAGTCTCCCAGTATGGCTGTGGTACGGATTTTTTTAATGGTTAAAAAATAAAATAAAAGTCGAAGGATGGAAGCTGACTTCCATCCTTAGACTCGACTAGACTGACGATGAATCGACTAATCCGAAACGAGTTTCTTCATAAATAATAATAAATAGTGTTTTTGGTAAGTGTTTTGTTTTAATTTATTAAGTTAACAGTTAAACAACTGTATTGTATTAGTCCTCATTTCAGGTAGAGGTTGTCTAAGGAAAAAAAATCTTGTACAGTGTGAGAATTTCTTGTACACTGTTTACTTCTTTTGCAAAATGAAATGTAGGAATAATCAGATCAAATATTACATTATCATTTAACATCATCAGGTCAGGTGGACCCTGTCCGTGAGGAGGTCACTCACAAATATCTTCGAGTTAGATCTGGGTATAGTTCACCTTCCCTGGAAAGTAGAGCCGGGTAAAAATGTCTTGTATCACCCAAAAATATCCCTCGGTTATTTTTTTTTAGCTGTAATATGAAGAGATTTCCTCCATGATAATTAACATCCTGAATTTTTACAAATTTCAAGAATTATCTGTTTTCCCATAGAATTCCCTTCAATTCAGTTTCCTCTTTTCCCCCTCTCTAACTTTCCATTTTCCTCGCTCTTTCTCTCAGACAATTCTTAATCTCTAGTTTCCAGTGAAACTGTCATGAACACTATTTTCTGAATTACAAGTTTTAATGTTTCATTTTGGGGAAAAAGGAAAATGTAATAAATAGTATTTTAGCTTATCACAGAGGAATGTGGTCAGATGTGAGGTTACATGAAGACTTGGGAGGAGGTTAAATAAATATTGTTCCCAATTATTTAAGACGGAGGTGTACGGACATTTCTCTTTGCCAAAGGAATGGAACTCATTGCGTGGAAGATGTAAGGTAATTTTAAGAACACCTGTTCTCGTCAGATTATCCATATCCATATCCATACTAATATATAAATGCGAAAGTAACTCTGTCTGTCTGTATGTATGTATGTTACGCTTTCACGCTTAAACTACTGAACCGATTTTGATGAAATTTGGTATGGAGATAGACTAAACTTTAGGAAAGGACATAGGCTAC